>JAMKCH010049580.1:0-74580 GCA_023653785.1 Ophioderma brevispina | reverse complement strand
TGTGCACCGCAGCACGTCAGGCTTTTTCGCTTAAGTATGGGTAGACATGATGAGATATGAAAAATCCTGAAATTGAGCGTCATAGTCCATTTCGTTTCCCGCTAGAGCAATTGGAAATTGAGGGGGGTCACCATCAAGTGTCTGCCCAATGTGAAAGACTATGGTGAGAGGGTCACAGATTTGTAATGGAGCCCTCCACAACTTTGAAAATTCACTACCTAAGGGTAATATTTGGTGTTGAATTAAAATCTGGCCATCAGGAAGTTCATAGCGTGTTTACTCTGAGAGTTAATGAGGCCTAAATATGACGCCTTTGTTCATTCGGGGCCAAGGCTGGGGGGTCATGACTCAAAGTAAGAAATTTTATTGTCAATCTTTTGGTCAATCAGAGTAACATAGTACAACTTTGAACAATAAAATTAGAACGAAACACATTAGAAAAGTAATACATGAGGTACACCCCCTTGAAATGTTTATGTAATTTTTCACACATTTGACCTCCCTGAAAACCAATTGTGGGCTATTCTGACACCACCCCTCTACTTCAGAAATGTTGAAGAATATATCATGAAACAACTTCTTGCAAAGAAACTAGCTTGGTGTCTTAATTGTTTCACACAAATACACACTCCAAGTTACCACACCCAAGGTATACGTGACCAGAGGTCATGTACATGCACAGTGTATAATCACCACCATACTTTCTATGGGGATATCAGCAAAAGTTTCTTGTGCTGAAAAGCATGAAGACATCAAGCACCAAGCTGTGTTCTTTCAAGAATAGGTATGATGATGTATCTTCAACATATATGAAGTAGAGGGGTGATTGGCGCATGTCAACATTGATTTTCAGGGGGGCCAATATATGGTCAAAATGCAAAATTAGGATTTTTCAAGAAGCTGTAACTCACTTATTACTCACTAATTGCTATTATATAATGGTAGGAGAGTCATGGCAGTGTAACTCTCATTAACAAGAGAAATGGACATTAAAACTATTGTTTTATTACTTACGGAGTTCTGACCCCCCGAACTTGGAATCCCAGGTGAAAGATATTGCATTTTTACACCCCAAAATAACTTTAAAAGTAAAGCGGGATATCACATTTTTTATGCCCAGGTTTGAATTCTAGACCATAAAAATTCCCCAGATAGTGATTTTCCAAAGGTAGGGAGGGTTCCCTTACAAGTTATGGCCCTATCAAAATTGTCTTTCGAATCACACAGCATTTTGGATGGTGACCCCCCCTAAAATTCTGAATGATCTGTGGGAAAACAAAGGGCGGTATGAGGTATGAAGCTCAAAATTTCGGGATTTTCAATTTCTCATCAATATCTATCCATCACACCAAAAAAAGAAAAACAATCCATGAACATGCTGCGGTGCACATCTCGAGTGGTGACATGGGAATTAAGCCTGTAGGATACACTTCTGGTTGGCATTTTCAACCTTTAATAGCTTATTCCAAAACAATTGGAGCTGAAGAATCATCTGTAAGGGTTATTTAAATATGAAAATGGACAAGGGCCATTCCATGTCAATGTTCGAGATGTGCACCGCAGCACGTCATGGATTTTTTTCGCTTTAAGTGTGGTGGTAGACATTGATGCGATATGAAAATCCTGAAATTTTGAGCATCATAATCCATTTTGTTTTCCTGCTAGAGCGATTGGAAATTTAGGGGGTCACCATCAAAAGTGCTGCCCGATGTGAAAGACCAATGTTGAGAGGGTCACAGATTAGTAATGGAGCTTCCTACAACTTTGAAAATCACTACATTTGTATCTAGAGGTAATATTTGGTGTAGAATTAAAATCTGTCATCAAAAAGTTCATATCTTGTTTCCTTTTGGAGTTAATGAGGCCTAAATATGCAACTTTGTTCATTCAGGGCCAAGTTTGAGGGGGTCTTACTCCAAAAGTAAGATTTTTTTTGTCCATCTTATAGTCAATCCGAGTCAGTAGACCTTTCAACTAATACAATTACAAGCACATTAGAAAAGTAATATGTGAGGTACAGCCTATTGAAAATGGTACTTGCACTTTTTTTATGCATTTTGACCCCCTGAAAACCAATGTTGACATTTGACACCACCCCTCTACTTCGGATATGTTGAAGATGCATCATTAAACGACTTTCCTTGAAAGAATTAGCTTGGTGTCTTAATTTTTTCACAACAAAATACACACTCAAAGTTACCACACAAAGGTATATGTGACCCAGAGGTCATTGTACATGCACAGTGTACATCACCATATACATTCTATGGGGATATGAACAAAAGTATTTTGTGCTGAAAACAATGAAGACATCAAGACACCAAGCTGGTTCTTTCAAGAATAGTTCTTCAATGATTTATCTGTTAATGAATGTTTGTCAGGTCAGGTTTCCTTTGAGGGTCTGCTACTGGTATCCTGGTAACCAGTACTACCTGTCCCAGGGCCGAGTCGGCGGCTAAACCGACACCCAGGCGGGTTTTTAAGGAAATCTGATGAGGAGGGTAGCTGGTTACCCTGGTAGAATGAAAAAAGATCTACCTTAGTCTACAAGGGCTTCAGCTCTGGAGATCTATTGGTGGCCATCCAGCACATGCTGCATTTCATGTTGGGTGTGGTTGCTCAAAGGCTAGGCCCACCGCTGAAAACTGTGGATTGGCGTCAGGAAGGGCATCTGGTCAATTATCTTTGCTCCAGTAATTTTTTTTTTTTTTTTTTTTTTTACTTCCATCGATGTCTTATTCATTGCCCAATCAGTTCCCAGGATAGTTAAGGAAGATTTTTCCCAGAATAAAAAGAAAAACAAAACACACAAAATATGTGAAAAGGAGTTGCACAAGAGATCCCAATGAAAGATGGAAGATGTCATTGAAGAAATAATCCAAGCTTAAATTGTAGATGAGACTGATATCTATAGGTGGTAGTGGCCAAGAAATCCCAAATTTAGACGTTGCCATTGGTGCGACACATAAAAATGAAATCTTGGCAAAAAATTCTGAATTTTTATCTGTTAATGAATGTTTGTCAGGTCAGGTTTCCTTTGAGGGTCTGCTACTGGTATCCTGGTAACCAGTACTACCTGTCCCAGGGCCGAGTCGGGGGCTAAACCGACACCCAGGCGGGTTTTTAAGGAAATCTGATGAGGAGGGTAGCTGGTTACCCTGGTAGAATGAAAAAAGATCTACCTTAGTCTACAAGGGCGTCAGCTCTGGAGATCTATTGGTGGCCATCCAGCACATGCTGTATTTCATGTTGGGTGTGGTTGCTCAAAGGCTAGGCCCACCGCTGAAAACTGTGGATTGGCGTCAGGAAGGGCATCTGGTCAATTATCTTTGCTCCAGTAAATCCTCACACAGCAGCATTGCTGAGGGCGAGGTGTATCCGGCCACCCTCGTTTACGGGGACAAAACCGGATTTAAAACTTTGGTTTAACAAAGGAATGATGTTTATTTTCTTATTCCAAAACAATTGGAGCTGAAGAATCATCTGTAAGGGTTATTTAAATATGAAAATGGACAAGGGCCATTCCATGTCAATGTTCGAGATGTGCACCGCAGCACGTCATGGATTTTTTTCGCTTTAAGTGTGGTGGTAGACATTGATGCGATATGAAAATCCTGAAATTTTGAGCATCATAATCCATTTTGTTTTCCTGCTAGAGCGATTGGAAATTTAGGGGGTCACCATCAAAGTGCTGCCCGATGTGAAAGACCAATGTTGAGAGGGTCACAGATTAGTAATGGAGCTTCCTACAACTTTGAAAATCACTACATTTGTATCTAGAGGTAATATTTGGTGTAGAATTAAAATCTGTCATCAAAAAGTTCATATCTTGTTTCCTTTTGGAGTTAATGAGGCCTAAATATGCAACTTTGTTCCTTCATGTCCAGTTTGAGGGGGTCTTACTCCAAAAGTAAGATTTTTTTTGTCCATCTTATAGTCAATCCGAGTCAGTAGACCTTTCAACTAATACAATTACAAGCACATTAGAAAAATAATATGTGAGTTACACAGCCTATTTAAACTGGTACTTGCCGTTGTTTTTATGCAGTTTGACCCCCTGAAAACCAATGTTACATGCCACCACCCCTCTACTTCGGATATGTTGAAGATGCATCATTAAACGACTTTCCTTGAAAGAATTAGCTTGGTGTCTTAATTTTTTCACAACAAAATACACACTCAAAGTTACCACACAAAGGTATATGTGACCCAGAGGTCATTGTACATGCACAGTGTACATCACCATATACATTCTATGGGGATATGAACAAAAGTATTTTGTGCTGAAAACAATGAAGACATCAAGACACCAAGCTGGTTCTTTCAAGAATAGTTCTTCAATGATGTATCTTCAACATATCTGAAGTAAAGATCAATGTCAACATTGATTTTCAGGGGGTCAATATGTGTCAAAATGCAAAATGAGGATTTTTCAATGGGCTGTAACTCACTTATTACTTACCTAATGTACTTATTATTGTACTGGTAGAAAGTCCTGCAGTGTAACTCAGATTAACAAGAAATTTACATTAAAAATATTGTTACTTACGGAGTTCTGACCCCCCAAACTTGGTCCCAGATGAAAGATATTACATTTTTAAACCCAAACAACTTTAAAAGTAAAGGAGCTGTCATGCTTTTGATGCCAGATTTGAATTCTACACCCAAAAAATACCCCAGAGAGTGATTTTCGAAGTTGTGGGGGGTTCCATTAAAAGTTTATGGCCCTCTCAAAATTGTCTTTCGCATCATACAGCATTTTTGGTGGTGACCCCCTAAATTTCTGACTGCTCCTGCAAGAAAACGAAAAGCGGTATGAAGCTTGAAATTTCAGGATTTTCATTTCTCATCAATATCTATCACCATACCAAAAAAGAACAAAATCCATAACATGCTTTGGTGCACATCTCGAGTGTTGACATCGAATAGCCCACAAGGACAAGGTCACATATGCGCCAAGGGAACACCCGTGACCGACCCACATCAAAGCGCCCAATTCGGTTTGTAGTTTGCAGTATATTTCTGTGTAGTCTAATTTGGTACATTGTGTGAGTTGCTATATTGAATAAGGCTTGGCCACCATCGCCCGAGTTCTTGGTTAACAGGGTGGCACAGGAAATTGTTTCAAGAGCTATAATGTTTTAGGTAGTAGGCCATTCCTACCAGAATATGGTAGGCTGTTCTGAATGTGAGGGGAAGGAATAATAATAATGCTGCTTATCATATTTTACACATGGCAAAACTACTAAACCAAATAAAATTTTATAGTTGACTTTTTGTAGCTCATAGTTCACCAAATTGTACCATTTCAATGAAATATGTACATCATTAAAGAGTTTATTTTTTCCCTTTCAAAAGATTCAGTAATTGAAACACCTAATCTTTATTTCTATATACAAATAATTGTATTTATTTTTTTGTTTAAAATGTTTACCAGCAGTTGATACTAGTCTGGCACTCAGACATTGGAAGGAAATTTTGCTCTGCCTTAAGGCTTTTATGTCTGGAAATAGAGATAGCAACATTGTATCAGGAATTGTGAATGGTTATATTTTACTTCGGAGGACAGCAAAAATAATGTTGCAAATATTGTTTTTTTTTAGAATTGACAGTTTATAATTCATATCACTGGCTTTAATATTAGTTTTCAGATCTTGAAGTTAACACCAGATACCTGGCAATTTGAGGTCCCTTGTTTCAGGGGCCTTACATGGTGGATTTTAAGTACTCTTGACATTGGAAAAATTCCTTGATAAATGTGAAAAGTATGGTATGCTTTTGCAATGTTTATTTGTCTACCCCTTTTTATCTGTGAAAGCAGCTTTAAAAGTGAACAGGTTTATGTGATATTCTGTTCTTGTGTAACATGCTATCAGGTGATGTGGGAGCTGTAGCAACTGCATTTTCAGGAAATTTCCTGAATTTCAGGAAATGGATTACCCAAAATTTCTGCACTTTTATTTTCACTCTGTTTGGGGACCTTTTTGCCCAAATTTGTGTTTTTTTCAGGATTTCATCTTTACTTTCATGATTTGTTAGTTGCACTTTACATCCCTGGTTATAGATTCAGAGAGAGCATTTAAATAGAGATATTCTTGAAAACAAACACTATCAGGTGGCATTGCCGATATGAAACCCACTTGGCAATTTGTGTTCAGAAAAAAAAAAATGAATAAGAAAAATTAAAGAATTAAAAACAAAAACAATAAAAAACCAAAAAATTAATTAAAAATAAAATTCCAGAAAAAAAGCAATAATGGAAAAAAAATTCCAGGAAAGAATGTTTTTAAATTTCCAAATTAAAAAAAAATCATACTTAATAAAATCAAATGCAATTATACTCGATTCATCTGATATGTGAACCCGTACCATTCTTGCGGAGGTGAAAAATTCATTGAGGCGCAGGGACTTCTGTTAATCATGTTATTGTGAGGAATGTTAAGGCCTGAAATACACTATTGTGTGTTCCATACATGAATGAAATTGTATTTAGTGGCAGGTGAGTGAGTTATATGACTGGAGTGTCCTCCAAGATAAACCGGTTTGGCACGTGCATTTGAATTCTTTCATTTTCCCTCTCGACTTAATTGAATAGTCCACAACTCCAGGGGGACTAACGTATCCACGCGATCGCTATAATAAAAATATGCTATGCAGTTGGTAAGGAACCGACTAGGCAAACTGCATGTTCTAGATTCAGGAAATCGTGTAACCACATGCTTCTGAGATCCTCTCGATCTGTTTGGTTCCTTTTTGCTCCAGTAACCAAAGGGGGAGGACTTGTAGATGCATGGGGGTGTCCAAAGGTTAGTTCATCATGAAAAAATCTCAAGACATGAGTAGGATCTACAAAATGGATGCGTAGCAACTCATTGTCCGTTCACCTATTTTGTCACATCCACCATTTTTAATGTTAGAATTTGGGGGTAACAAAAAATGCAAATATTCCCTTTGTAATATTAATTTGAAATACAATTGAAGAGCTTTATAATGGTACCCTACCATTAGGATCATCGATCCTTTATGGGCTGGGCAATTTTACTTTGTCCGTTCACTTTGTTTTTTTTTTTTTTTTTTTTTTTTTTTGTTTTTTTTTTTTTTGGTGACATTAGTCCATCCGTTCACATCCAAACAACTTTCTGTCATGCTCAATATAAATATCATTAGTGTACCCAATTTCAGTTATGTTGTTAAAAAAAAAGGAAAAAAAAGGGCTATTTGGTGTACTAAAAAGCACCAATGAGTGTATGTGTCCTATTATGGCTCTTAAATTAATGCCGACCACTAAAAATGGTGTGCCGTTCACACCCAGTTGTCACATCCATCAAAAGAGTTTTTGGGAAAAATACCTATCTAACTCATCAACTAACTTTTTGATTGGCTTTTTTCACATTGTTGGGTTTATATTTTATAATGTCATTAAGGTTGCCTTGATGTATTTCAGAACCATTTCCACTTTTAAATTTTTCATAACCCGTCTTTTTAGCCTTGCTCAGTAAGGCATGGGCTTATGAAATATAATTTAAGCAAAGAGGCCAGAAAAACATTTTAAATTTAAAAAATGTGATAGGTTCTTGATCACAACATTCAGTGTACTGAATAAAACAGAATCTTCAGATTAAACAACTACTCATAATAATGCATTGTCCGTTCACAAGAAAAAAAATGTCACATCCACCCCTTAAACTAGCCAATATATGCTGATTCCCAATAAAAAAAGTGTTTTGAAATATTCTACTGTGTGGTAGAATTTCTGCATAAAATGTTAATCTTCAAGCAGCTTTTGGTTGAAAACAACTTTATTCAAAATGCATTAGTTTGTTCGTTCACTTTTGGTGGGGGGGGTAATATGTCACATCTACTTTTACCCACATTGATATCAACTATCTAACTATCTATTTATCCTGGCATTATTTGTCCCTAGTACCTATAGATGATGTGACCTGTGACGTCCTTGTTGACATTCCAGGACGCCCTCTGTTGTTTCTGGCAGCAAAGTATTACATGTAGTTTCCTGTGACAGACCACATAAATCTGGTTATAAATTACTTGCATAATCTTCCTGATCTAAATGTCACAAAATGCAGCTGGTATCATTAGCTTATTATGCTTGATAAGAAGTTGTATTATTTAATTCGAAACCAAAGTACAGCAAAAAACATAATTTTCCCCATGCAAGTATAGGTGCTTTTGCCTGCCAGTTTCTCTCTTTCACCAACAGTGGGCGCCATAACCATAACAAATTTCACATCATCTATAACCAAAGCTTTAAAACCATTGAATTATCGAGCCATACATTGATTATTTTCAGTGTGAAGTAAACTATTAGTAGTCACTTCCCATTTTTGGTCACCAAAATACCCCCTTGAATTTGCCATCTACTGTGAAATGATTCAAATTTGGCTAGAGGAATCCTGGTGTATACTTTCTGTTACCCCATTATCCATTGTAATTATATGGCCAAGTCAATGTACATTTATTCATTTGTAATTTTGAATTCATTTTTCATAAAAAAAAAAAAAAATTACCCAAAATTAAACCAGTCAACTTGAATTTTCCTTTGAGAATGGTGAACAATTAAGCTAGCCCAAGGTATTTTTTATGAAAACTGTAGCCTTGGCAAGACTGAAAACGAGTAGTAAACACCTTTTAACTCACTTTGAAAAATTAACCCGCAGTGACAGAAAGTGGCGCGCCTATGGAATTGGCCACGCATCATAGAGCCCATCATAGGCGGATGTAATCATAGTTACTGTTAGAAATCCCTATTACGTATGATGTGTTTGACTTAAGAGGGGTTTTACCATGCATTGCAGGGTCTTGTGAACTCCACCCAGGTATGGATCATGTTTTGAAGAAATCACGGGGTTTTGATTCAAACAAAATTTGGAGGCAAAATAACCCCTACAAATAGTTTGTTGGTGCTTTGAAGCTCAGGCTTCACACAACCTCATAAAAACAAATCACGCCAGTCCTTTGCTTACAAACCCTATTTTGTGTACATTTTTCATACCATTGCATTGGTAAGTCAATTGCACTAAATTTGTGTCTTATCTACTTCATTGTAGGGAGATAATCGAAGCAAACAGCCTATCACCAAACACATCGCGTATGTCTCCCTGATTTGCACAGCAGGATGAGTACACTCATGTCAAGATATCACCTCAGCTTGCTCTGGCCACTTCCAGTTTCTCTCAACAGTACTGTATGCAAATATGTTAACTGACATGTAAAATATCCCCCCCCCTAATCGATTAGTTTTACATTTGAAAATTTCAGAAGTGTCCCGTCCCAAAGCAATAGCAAATTTTGTCTGCGTCGGTTTTAGTTTAGTGTTGTCAACCTGCCAGGACATCCTCTTTTTGGGTCACCCACTATATATATATAGAGTTATATATAATCTAGTATTAGGCCAAAGTAACCAGCAACATAAACATGTTTCTATGATGGTTGGCTCTCAAGAGAGATGCACAGCTGCGAATAGTTAAATACTTTGAACAGAGGACGCGTCAACAACCCGCCAGAAGCTTGTCGGAACTATACACTAGTGTTCTTTATCATGGCAATAACAGAACCCCGAAAGAGAAATCTATATGCACAAAAAAATAAAATCGAAAATATGTGTCAAAACATTAACGTAAAGGGAACGGCAAAAGGTCAAGTTTTGGGCGGAATATTAAGCCCATGAGGGCGGTTTGACTGTTGTAGTGTATTAATCCAAAAACGTTTTTCTCTGTGTGGTAAGGACGAAATTTAGAGGATTGACTTCCCAAATCATTCAATGACAGTTAGTTTAGACTAGAACTGAAGTGTTGAGGCAAAAGAAATGAACGGCAACTGGTTGTGTCGGAATGGACTGCGGAAGTTTTTTGAATAGTACTCCGATGGTTTATTTTTTTTAATTTATATAATCCTAGCATGTGTTACAAAAACCATGTTAAAATTTTAGGGGTTTTGTTTGGAGATCAGGATCAGGCAAGAGTATTGTGGGATGCCAGTGATGTCACTAGTGATGGGCGCCTTGAATTCCAGGGTCAATGGGAAGTGTGATGTTTTCAGTTTTTAAATCCCTTTGAGAATTCAGCATGGAATTACAAGGGGAAATGTTATGTTTTAGAACCCAGAGGGTTGTGTTGATTCCATAATGCATTGCAATGTGCTATTCACTGTACGTAATACTAAACACAGTCAGTAAATCTAAGGATAACAGTGTTCAAAAGTTCAAGAACCCTAAGAACCATTTCATGATCTGCGAAAAAATTCCGCTAGTACTAACGCTTGTGGGCTAAATGAGGCAATATTAAAAGTCAGGGTTTTTACGTGTAAGATAGGGATTTGTTGGTTCCACATTGACCCTCTGAGGTTGAAAGTTCCCCAAAAATGGTGCATTGTGGGATTGACTAATTACACCCTCTGGTTTAGACCCAACTAACCAGCATTTGTCACTTGCTTTTCCTTCAAGAAAGCATTCAACAAACTAACCAATTTTTGTGTTTTTCTCTCTAGGAGTTGGATGCTTTCCAAGAGGGACTTACATCTCGGAAAAATATCTTGCATCGTCTAATGGAGCAAGACCTGATCATTGATGTCAAGCTGGAGCACAAGTCTCCAGCCCCATTTTACTTGTATCAACGATGGGAAGGCGGCGGACTATTTTCATGTCGTACGCAAGGGTCGTGTATGTAGAGGTGCTATTGGGAAAGGAAAAGCCGAATCTCATATTGAGCAGCGGTGTTACGTTTGGATTTCTTTGGACAAAAGTGCGCTTTATGTCGCCTCCAGGTGGTAAGTCCAAATAAAAGAAATCAAACTAATAGTCACATGCTATTTTTGTCAAGAACTTGTGGGTTAGACTGAGAGAGTAAAGTCTGTTAGCCGTCTCATTTGTGCATCTCTACCAACCCTAACACACAAAACACCACCACTGCTACTACCATCATGGTATTTTGTGGTATTTGGGGGGAGGGCCAGTAGCACAACCTTCCATATGTTGCACACAAAACCATCCAAGTGACATGTTAAGAAGGGGCTTTTTTGAGTTTGAGGTGGGAGAGGTTTTGGGCGGACGGGACATCCAAGAAGACTTGGAAGACGCAAGTGGAGGAGGCGAGGATGGAGGGAGGCTTACATTAGATTAAATCAGATTGAAAGTGGAAGGAAGGAGATAAAGGGCGGTTGCTGCGAAGTGTGAGGTGAATCCGGGCCACCCTTGTTTACAGGGGATATTATAAAACCGGGATTTATTAAAAATTTTGGATAGAATTTATTACTTACCACTACTATTTTAGAGGTTTGGGCAGTCCAATGTTTGTGGCATTTTGAGGTATTGTAGGGGTTTCTTATGAAATATGGGTGGGGTGTTAGAGTTGTACAACACTACAAAAAAACTATTACAGTTAGTTGTCTTTTGATTTATTTGTAACACAACATTTGAGCTTCACATATATAACACATATGACAGACTGGGCATATAACATATAGAAACAAGTCCCATCATTATATTCACCCCCGTACTTGCCAATTTGATATCAAATTTTTTGTTGTGGTATAAACCTGATTTGCAAACTATATGTGTGAAAAACTTATTGAGGGAATTTTTACTCTTACCCATAGATAAAAAGTTATAATAAACTACAAGTGTTTGGTTCTTTCTTCCCTGGTAAAAAAAAATTAGAATTTGCAGTTTATTAGTAAAACCTGTATATGACAGGGAATTATAGCTACGCCACAGTTGGCGCCGGGACGGGGTTAGCCGGCACATATTCAATCTGACCGCCCGTAAGCTTTTATAAAATTACAGGCTACTGAACGGCATGAAAAATAGTAGATAACGAAAGTGTTGATGTATTTTGGTGTTAAACCAAATGTTCATATCCATGGGGATTTCATAATCGGCCATTGTAGTCTGGCAGCAGATGTCACTATCTTATCACTACTGCGATAATTTTGCCAACTTTGGAGTTGTTTTCACTTCATGTGTTTCAAGCGACATTCACAAAGGAATCGCTTTCACTTGTCGCCCGATTTCCCGTGAGCGTATCGTCAACCTGGTGGCGCTTTTTTCAAAATGGCCGCCCCCAAATCATAGAAAATCGAATAGAAGCGTATTGTTTACCACAACTACACATTCTAATAGGGTCATCAAGTTTCTGGAATTTTACTAGAAAACATTTTTCAAAAATGTTTTTTTTAAAAAAGCACAAAACGGTTTGTTGTTAGGAAATCTCGATAGAGGGCTTTTTTTTTTCAAAAATGGCTCCAAAATCATAGAAAAATTCTTTTAAGCAGATTGTTTACCAAAAAATGGCCATCAATAGGAGTCCGGGTTTTTCTGGATAATTTTGGCCAAAGTGAATGTACTCTAGAATAGAAATATTGTTAACATATTAAAAACAGTGTTGTTCAGGAAATGTTGATTTGTGGTTTTGTTTTCCAAAAATGGCAACTGCAATCACTTCGAAAATTAATTATAAAGAATAATGTTGCGACAAACATTAATAGACCTAAGTTAGTTTTCTCGATGATTTTATGCAAGTGATCTCTAGAAAAGTTTTCATATTTAAAATGGTCTTGTCATTCGGAATAATTTGAGGGCACGTTTGGTCTTAAAATGACTGCAAATTCACCAAAAAAATGACCCCAAAACACTACCCAAAGGATAATTTTCACGATGATTAAGAATGTTATTCTTTAAAGATGTTACGTAAATCACACATCACATTATTATTGTAGAGGGTGCTTCTTGTAAAAGTGGATGCCAACCCTTCTTAAAGTCACATACTAACACTTACTTAAACACATACTAACACAGCGAGGGCTAAAGCACCGCTCTCTTCTAAAGGCTGCTGCACAGTCTTTTTTATGTATCCCTCTCAGGGCAATGATGGAATGGCCTTAGATTAGCGCTTCGGCTAGGCATATCGAAAAAGTCCTGCGATGTCAGCTTTCAGCCTTGGAACAGCTAGAAATCAAATCGGTGTCGTGTCTGGACGTGGTAAAGGGGGAAAGGCAAGATACGGACTGTTGTTTGCTTCAACAACGTCTTTTCTAAGAGTAGACCTATGTGTTGAGCATTGCCATGATGCAGAAAAAAATCTGTGTATCCATTCTTTGGCGGTCTATTCGGAGGACTTGTGGCTCGAAACCCCTTTAAAAGCAATAATTAGCACATTTTTTTGAAAGAGCACCCCAATTTTCAGCAAATTGAGGTTTGTACACGGTTGCATTGGTTAACTGGCTAGGTGTTATGGACGTCTCGTAGACGGTCAAAGGTCAGAAGAAATACCTTTCAAACACAAAAGGATAAATGAGCAGTGTGTGAAAAATGATATCTAAATTAATATAATATAAACAGTTGGTAATGATCTTGTACTTGATTTGGTTTCAAGAATTTGGTGTTATGTCCAAAACAAAAATACATATACACAATTAGGTTAAGATTTATTATGGTTTTACAGTGTCCTGTGTGAAAGCGTTTGCAGTTTCAACGATGATATGGCCTCACAGCGAAGGCTCCAAAATGGACCAGCGCACAAGTGTCAATACAAAACTCCTCAGGTATTATATTCTACAGGGAATTTCTCAGTCGAAGGTAATCTTGTCCAGCAGTCAAGACGACAAGGGATAAATTAAGTCCCGACGAAACGAAATCCACGTCCAGATAATCACCCGATTTCATCGTCCACAATTTGGCACCTATTTGATTCCCAGCACTTTCGGGTTCAAGACGAAAGTTCCGATAGAATAAATTACAGCACTCTGCCACATGGAATTGAACAGATAATAAATCCTGGCACTGTGTTTGTGGAAGCATATATCTACCTTTATTGTAGATAACACTAGCTATCCATTAATGTATAGATGATTGCAAACTGCTGACGGCGAGAAACCTTAGCTTCAAATTCTCCTATGATCACTGACTTCACAAAAATCCCAGTCTAAAAATAGACATTTACATTTAATCATTTTATGCCTAAAAACAGGACCTTGCACCATCAAAGCAGATTTCACAATCTAAATTACCTCACTTCATATATATAACTGTGTGGGGGAATTCCCAGATCTTGCAATGCCTGATCTTTTAAAGCATAAACAAGCTGAGTCAGGTTACTGAAGTTTTTTTTTTTTTTTTTTTTTTTTTTTTAGCATCTTGGGGAATCCCCCATTCCCCTATTGTGCAATCCTAAAAGGTTGCACTTAGCAAAAAACAACTAGGGTATTCCCTTTCCTCTCTTTTACAGTAAACAAAATACTTGTCCGTGAGAAAAATCTTTTCTCAAAATAAAAGTGAGAAAATAATTATTTTAAAAGTTTAATCAGGGAGAAAAAAAATGGAGGAGGCCCCCATATAACACTAGTAAACTATACATGTGGAATGGTTTAAGCTCTACAATGTCTATGTGTCGGAAACGAAGAATTTGTGTAACTAGAATAAGTAATATCGGGGCTCCCGATTAAATAATTCAACAGCTGCTGGAACTGGCCTTCAATATGAAATATGGGAAAAGTAAGCGCTTGTACGTATCTAGGCTCATCCATTAGTTGGTGTATTGGTTTCCAGGGGCAGGTCAAGTTAGAGGGTTCATTTTCTGGAGGTGGCCACTGTTTCATCATGGACGGGCAGAAAATTAGCCATTTCCAGCTCTGCCGTTACGCACAATCTAGGTCCCAATTCTAAATTACCAAAAAATCGCCCATTTTTATGGTTAAACACATTTTTGAGCATTCTCGTTCACAGGTGTAGTTTTTTCTAGACATTACTAAACATAGCTGTTGAAAAAAAAAAATATCAAATTTGAAAAATGGGGGGTGCTCTCAAAAAAATGTGCTAAAATGCTTTAAAATAAAAAATTGAGGAGTTAATTTTTGCAAAAATACCATATCCTCAAAAAAATTGTAAACAAAAACTTGGTATGGTGCTGTGCATTGGGCAGTGATCATAGGCGTAAATACTGGGGGATGGGGGGTATATATCCCAAAAATAGGGGGATGGTCACAAATGGTCATACGATCACCCCTCCCCACCCCAATGGGGTTGTTGCCCGTTTCATGTGTTCTCTTGCCCAGGAAATAACCTCAAAATTTACCAAATAGTTTTTTTAAAATGGGTAAATTTCCGCTCGCTTCTGGCGCATTTTTGTGTTTCTAAGTAATTTAACAATTTTAGAATCTAAAATGGCAAAAAAAATTTAGCGCATAGTTGTTAGTAATGTATCTTTTCAAGCAAAACCCTGTTTCATTCAGAATGTTCATCAACCCTCATCCCCAATGTACAAAAAGAATTTACGGGGGGGGGGGGGCCATGGGCAGTTGATTGGGGTCTGCTCATCTTTATAAACCCATAATTTTGTTTTCTCTTTAAGTGGAGATCGTAAAACGTATAGCAGGTTTCATAAAAATCGAAAATCGGCCACTGCCTCTCTCCTCCTTTTCCTCTGGGTTAGATATGGACATCTTGGCGTTTAAAGCTTTCTAACAAAAACGTTAATCTGTTTAAGGATTCCTTTTTTTTCTGATGATTGATTTGATGTGCCAACAAGTGCAGCTATATGGGTGTGTACAACAAGTCGGTAAGACTAGGTTGATGGCTATTGGTCCTGAAAGCAGGGAAGGAAGGCCCTTACTGGTTGATGGAAAGGAGGTGGCGTTTGTCTATCAATTCAACTTTCTTGGATCCTTTTGATTACTAAGGGGGGTTGACTGTGGCCATTGAGATCCAAATCTTATCTCCAAGATTTGGGCTGACAGAGTGAAATTACTAGAACTTTCCAAAAATCGTCTAGTCCAAGCTCTGGTCATTTCCAATGGCCACATACGCAAAGTGAGCCACGGACCCCTCACCCAAGGAGACCCGTAAACAGACTTGAGCCTTGGGATTGTGGTGTGGAAGGCGTAACTCCACTGCCATTGGATCGAAGAGAAGAGGACAAATCCAGTTGTTTTCCGGAGGATTGTGAGTGAAAAAACGCTTGTTACAAGGTCTGCATCTAAGGAATCTAAGATATATTGGTCATGTATCATGGCATGGTGGAAACAACTTGGGAAGGGTGATTAGCAAGGAAAATGGTGAGGCAAAATGAAAGATGCGGCAAAGAGCTCGGTGGTTCGACCAAATTAAGGCGGTATAGGACACACTGTGCGATTCTATTGCTGAAGATCCATCTCTGGCATAGCATCCTCTGAGGGTCACGATCTGTCAGGTCAATGGACATGGAGTCGAAACCAACCAACCGACCACTAGTTATAGTCAATCTTCTTTGCAATTAGGATTTTACCAAGGCTGCTAAAAATAATATCATTAGTAAAATGGCCATACAATTAAGCCTTCCACTTATCTTGGTCTTCTTTGACGGACTCCCGCCTATCTCTATAGCAAAGTCTGTTCATTTTCCAGGCCTGCAAAAAACAGTCCTGTTGAATGGCCTTTTCCCATAAACTTAAGCAAACGGCTTGCATTCTTGTGTCAGCATCGCCCAAGTTTGAACACAAATTTTATGTATACCCAGGGTATTTATTCTTTTTTTAAAGTTACCACCATGACCTGGGCGGACAAAAGTGGACCGTGCCTCTGACCTAGAAGTATTTATGATAATAATTGCGGCGTCACACATAAGAGATTTATTTATCTGGCCTTTTGGGAAAGAGAGAGACAGTCTAATACCGGCAGATCACACAAATTCAAAGCTGCTTTGCGAAAGACCTTTCACTTTCCGAGATTTTCAAAGAGTTTAAGGGACTTGCCTATCCCCCCAATGCTGCCAGCAATAAATCAGAAAGAAAGCCCAAGAAAGCTCCACTAGAGTTTGATAGATGATATGTTCAGCCCTATCCAATTGGGCGAGTTGCTCTTGGCTCTTTGTGAGGTAGTAAAACACCTAACCCTTTTCTTTAAACATTCTCTATCTAACACCGCAACCCAGTTCCATCCTTTGCCGAGGAGTTCCCGGGTACCAGTTTTCCTCATTACATGGCATATGACGGGTTCTAATATATGGAAAAACACATTCTACACAAACGGCGGCCGGGGATTGTTTGCATATTAATATGCAATTGCGCGAATGTTCCATTGTTATCCCCATAGAGAACACAAATATGAGCACACAAACATGGTTCACGTCTGAGTTGCATACATAAATTGGCTGATGAAATTTGTCTTGATTACAATCACTTATTGACATAATAAGTGAAAAACTAAAAATTCCTCAATATGAGTGCCTTATCCAAATTAGCATCTTATACGACAAATTATATACCAAGACGGCCCTGCTGGTACGAAAAGTTACCCCCAAAAGCTACTAAAAGTAATACTTTACCTCTCAATTGTATCCAATCATGTGATGTGTGTATTGTGCTATCTGTCCAGGGATGCCCGTGCAGTAACCAACAGTATTTATTGGGCCGATGGTCCTTCAAAACAGTGACCCACCTCCCTTTATAAATGGCCTTTTTTGACTTTTGAAACCTCGTTATCAGCCAAAAGGTTCACTTTCTTAAAAGTTTCTCTAAAATGTGGCGATTGTTATTCACAAATATCAGGAGGGGAAGGAAAAACGTGGGCAACCTCTGTATTGTGGAATTGGGAGTGCTAACATTGTTTATTTAGTGTGACTAACCTTTAATCATTTCCAACAAGGTTAATGGCAATACCCAAGTTGTGTCTCCTGCTCCACTCCACAAATCTTGGGAATAGGTTAATCTATTAATTGGTAACCACATATTCGGTTCTGTGAGATTTAAAAAACAACATCTTCTAAAATTCACTTAGACGTAAACAAATCTCGAAAACAAATTTCCCATAATGTTCTTTATTAAGATGTTTTTTCGATAATTCGAATTATTTTTGTTAGCAATCTTGGGAAAAAGAAAAAAAAGAACAAAAAAAAAAAAAAAAAAAGCCCGCCCTCTAGCATGTGTAAACGAGATAGCCACTTTTGGGTCTCCTAACATATTATAGGAAATCAATATGCTAAACATTATCTAAGGACCAGGGAAAACTCCCCTTCTATTCAATGGCATTTTGATCAATACTATGTTTTTCGGCCAGTTTTTTACTTAAATTTTCTCCTGATTTGGGTGGCCCCCATTTTGGAAACACCACACCCAGACAATTACAATGTTTTATTATTTGAACCTTTCTAGAGACTAACCGCGGCCAAAATTATTCAAGAAAACCCGACCCTATTCATGATATTTGGTTACACAATTATGTTGGGATAATGAAGTATCTATGATTTTTGGCGGCCATTTTGAAAAAAAAAACCGCCTCTATCATTCTGGACCCCAGTTTGGTTTTTAACATTCTTAACGGTCACGTGGCCAAATAAGCAGAATTCTCAACCCTATTAGATGCGTTATTTGTGGTAGGGTAAACACTCGCTTTTTTATCAGATTTCTATTGGTTATTGGCAGCCATTTGAAAAAAGCGCCCCCAGGTGACGAAGGGGGGGGGGGGAAAATACGACTACTGAAAAATTCGGCGACAGTTGAGAAGCGAATTTACCTTTTGTGATGTCCTGAACATGGAAAGTGAAAAATCAAAGTTGGCAAAAATTAGGCAGTAGCTGACAACTGATGCCTGACTATTGTGTGAAATTCTGGAACAGAAAGTACAAAATTGCCCCATTTCTTCAAGGAAGATTTCAAATCTGCATGTAAGATTAAGTATACTTAGGCCAACGAGAAAAAAAAATGGTTTTGATTTGCATTTCCCGAATCGTCCCAAAAAAAAATCGAAAAATCAGGGTCAGGTCTCGCGTTTTTTTTTTTTTAATGGTTAATTATATTAAATTGATTTCGACGAAAGTGTATGAACATTAAATCACTTTTCTAAATGTTTGTTTTAATAATGATTGTTTGAATGTGCTGAAACTTGTAATAAAACCCCTTCAGGGGTTAGCATATTGCCATCTGCCGCCCGAAAACAGTTGTTGTTGAATAGTCCTAACACGTACAGTCAGCGGGGTCCCGTATCGGGGACTTTTTCTGTTACATGATCAGTTTAAAGTTGGGTTTTTAGCAAAGAAATCCATTTGATGAGATTGACACACCCATCGCCTGAGCTACACACCATCGCAGAATTTGCCATCCTTGAAATATAGTCCAAAGATGAGTGATGAGTATAGATTTGCATACAATTTTGTGGTTCAATTATAGCCTCGTCTCTTAGGAGTACAAGGGTTTTTTGTTTACAAATAAAACAGTAACTTTTCCATAAAATATAAAAAACTGACCAGTAGAACTGTGACATCGCGGTTTGCGTATTAATATGGAATGTGAAGCGGTTGGTTTCGCACAGCGCAAGTAGGCCGAAATGGCTGCGCGCATGTTGCAGTAACAGGCATAATATGGGCGATTGTACATCCGACTTGTTATGAACGTAATCTAGGCACGCCTTTTGGTGAGTAGCGATTTTTATGCAATTTGAACTTGGATTTGTCCTAAATCATTACTGACGGCTTAAAAGGTGGTGATAGATATGTACTATGATCTGAAGTTTTAACAAACATTGGTGTGTGATGATTTTTTATGGAAATATCGCCGAATTCGTCGTAGTGACTCAACTGGGGGAGTCCGAGGTGCTCTAGCTAATAAACAGCCCACCAGGTTTCATAGGACGGTTCGAGCCGCACAGTAGAGTGAAAAACCAAACCATGTTAAAAATATGACAAAATATACCATATTACATCAACAATATAAAATCAAATTGATTTTACAAAATAAATATAATAGAATCTTGTTATGTTACAAATAGAGAATATGAAGAAGTAGGGTTTGGTATTCGCGGGTTTACTTCATTCGCTTGAATCATTCGGTATGACTGGGCGGATAGAGTTTCAAAACAACACCATGGCTACGGGTATGCTGTTTCTTGGGGAACTTATCTTCCATGACATTTCGCAAGAATTAAGAGTCTGTTTGTTGGATTATGCAGTGTCCATACGTGAAATCTGTACGTATTGGACATGGCACAATGTTGCAGAGAATGAAACAATTAGTTGCCTTCACGATTAAGTTACAGTACAGGACCATAGCATAGGCCTATACATGTACCAAAACCAGGCTTTGCATATCTTCTTCATTAAAAAAAAAACCACACAAACTCAAGAGATCCCCCTACCGACCCAAATTTTTTGGGGTGTGACAGGGCAATTCAAACCATTTATTTTCTTGGCTTCTCTCCTTGGGCCCCCGGTTCAGATGATATAAAATTCTCGTTTCTGGGGTTTCCAGTTGGGGATGAGGCTGTGGATTCACGAAATGCCACTTTAATTTTCCACAAACTCAACATATCTATCAAAGTGTGCTTTGGAGCAGTCAGTGGAGCACCCTACAGAGTGGTCCAAAAAGGTTTACACTTTTTATGTCTGCACATTTCTCAAAACTGGGTGGACATATCAACAATTACATTGAGATTGTTAACACAATATCTTGTTGAACTAATTGTAAAACCGGCTTTGAAAAACAAACTCCAAATAACAAAATGGCGGCCGGCGGGTTAAAGAAAAATTGGTCAAAACCCACTTTGCACACCCGTAAGCTATGGAGCAAATCATGTATGGGTAACAGAATCAATACCATTGCGTGGAACTGTCGGGCCTGCTTACGTAACAAGCTACTGACCACCCTAGAGTTTGTGTGGAGTGTTTACCGTTGAGAAATGAATGAGAGAATATCTAAACCGTGTGAAAAATTAAACTTGAAATGACCATTACATAATAATTAAGTGATTTCAACTAGGGGGAATTTTAAATTGAAAAAAACAACAAGATTTGCATGGTTTTTCTGTCTCAACATGATCAAGGACTTGCTGTACTTTTCATGCTTGTATGGTTTGGACCAGACACTACAAGAAAGGAAAAGAAATATTGCCAGCCATTTTTCTTTTTAATTGAAAATAAAATAATAAAATATTGTTTTTTTATTTTTAAATTTGATAGATAAACTGAACTTTGAGATGCCGTAATTCTTACCTCCTTTGTGGGTATTAATAAATACCAAGTTCCAATGACGGGTGGTTGCGTTGTTGCAATGCGAGTTTGGTGTGTGTATCAATCGTGGATATAACTCAACAGAGTGCCATAGACTTACGTGTGTGCAAAGTGGTTTTTGACCTTTTTTCTCTAGATAGCGGCCATTTTGTCATTTAAGCTTTGTTTTTAACGCCGTTTTCACCAGGTTCCAACAAGATATTGTAGTTAATAAATACCCTCAAACTATCTTGATATGTCTGCCCACTTTTGAGAAATTTGCAAATGAAAAAGTGTAAACCTTTTTTTGGACCACTCTGTATATAGGCTGCTAAAACACAACAAGCAAAATCTAAAAAGACAAGAAAAAGAAATCTGATTTTTGATGCTTTCAGTTTTCAGAGAAACTGGCAAATCTGTGGGTGTGAACTGGCATCCAAACTTGTTTACAACACCTACTTCATCAACCCACCATCCAAAAATGATATCTGATTCAAATGAAATTTGGAATTGTGAACATGTGGACATATGGATACAGAAAATTATATTGGATAATACACCGATGAAAAGGTCTAGTCATAAAAATGGAACAAACTTGTTTATCCAATAAGCAATGTCTTTTTCTGATCAGCTGTGCTCACTCTAACCTGGGTATTACCACTCTAAGTATGTGGCAGGAGGTATGGGCTTCCAGCAATTTTACTGCTCCACCTCCCCACCCCCTGCCCCCCCAAAAAAGAGGGCCAACAAGAATTCTTTTAAATGTATACAACATGAGTACATGAGGGAATGCATTTCTCTCTGAATAGAACTGTATCTGTTTTCCAGATTAAAGCAAAGCCAGCCATATAATACCACCTGCATAAATCATCAGAATTCCCAGGGCCCTCAAGTCAGCCATGTTATTAACTACACGGCCAATTTCTTCATGGTAGTTACCACACAGCTACCACCGAGTAGACATGGATTGCCTACCCACTAGACGTACACTCGCCGGCCAGGATTCCGTGTATTTTTGCCGCATAGACGGATAGTGTACACACAGCGGCTGTCTGTACCGTCGTGGAGTAGCTACGTGGTTACACCGGCTCTCAGCGCGCGCGGTATTATTTCGCATGGCCAAGTGTTTTTCCTTTTTTGATATTTTTGGCATATATTTGCATTTTTACTTTAATGTGCGGGAATACGGGGGTTTTTGATGATGGCCGATTGAATTTCGTAATGATTTTGCTAAAACAAAAAGTTCAAAAAATGCTAACGGAGCCCAAGTGTATAGGCCCTCCTCATTTCCATGAATGAAATTTGTATCACTCTCAAAAATGGCGTCGCGGTAAAAAAACGCGGGGGGGGTAGCTATAGGTGGGGAGCTGCGGGTCTACTCCGGTACTGTCTACTCAACTCCACCTTCTCTCCCACCTAGGGGGCAAACTACAGGGGTAGCCATTGGGGTATGTAAAGCAGGTGTGTAGCCACAGTACTGATCCTAATAACTGTGTACTTTTGTAAGCCATATCTTGCAGCACCGCATCGCAATTAGCACAGTGTGTACTGTGCAGTAGGCTGCCGCGAATAGAATGGGTGTTTGTAGCGGCCGTATAGGCTACCACGTGAGTAAGAATCCGGCCGGGTAGTATAAGAGAGGGAAACAATGTTCTATTCCTCTTGTTGTTGCCATTGTTGTTTTCAATTCTTACAGAGATGTAACGTCTGGAAATTTCTTGATTGACGGATTTTTTGGCCTAAATCAAAAATTCCGGAAATGTAACAAAAAATATCAAAATTTTTTTTTTCAAGTTCTGAGATCAAAGTGTGTAATGACAAAGGGTAAAACTGCATCAACCCAAGTTTTAAGTACCAATGTATTTAGGAAGGGTCTTTGTACCCTTAAAAATTGCGTTAGATTTATTATGTACCCTAAAAATTACGTTAAAAAAAAATAGTTTTCCCGGAGCTTCACCGGATACTACGCCAAAATTTGGGCCTTACCATAGTCAAATTTTGGATTTTCAGGGAATGGACTACTCCTGTGGTACATACCTTGTACCTTGAGTATTTACTTCCGGACATCCACTAGGATTATAACTGGGAAGTCTTGCCGAGAGTGATACGATGTTAGTTAGATGTTAAGTCTAGGGGGCCGGTTCATAAGTACGAAGGAATTTTTTGAATTCGTTAGTGGAACTGATGTTGAATGGCTGGTTGGGAGAAGCGAGCGTTCCATGCAGAGTGGGTTTCAATGAAGAAGGAGGTATATGTGGTGGTTGATGTATGATGAGTAATTTCAAACTGTTGTTCACTGTGAACGTCTAGCCCTGGTGATCTTGGGTTTAATGTACGCTGGTCAAGGTTGTGAATTGTCTTAAATCATCGGTTAGCATCTTGTGGAATGTCGCAAGTCTCTGGTTTTCGCCGTCGGGTTTCAACTGAGTCCCAGTTCTAGTTCTCAGATTTCTACCACGAATGATTGAGGTTGTACCATCACCGTGTCCAAATCTTGAGGCCCTGCGCTGGACTTTCTGCAGGATTTCTTTGTTTGCCCTGGTTCCTGGATTCCATGGCAGATGAAGGTCGTTCAAATGTGGTTTGGCCGATGTAGGTCAAAGTTACCTTTTACTGTCTTAGAGCAGTGGTGATGAAAGTTTATGCTGAATAAAGTTTAACACTTTAGTAGCCTTAGCAGCTGCGTGCCGGGTTTGTTTATCCCATTTTGGATTATTTTTGAAGCCACAACCCCAGGATATTCATCCGCGGTTACTTCTTCAAGGACTTCACCAGCCATGGAGTAGTTGGCATTCCCTGGTTGCCGTTTCTTGAATTCGCATGACTTTACATTGGATGCGTGAAGCGGCATGCCCCATTTGTTTGACCAGGAGACGAGGCTGTCTAGATCATTCTGGAGGGAAGCTTCGTCCTCGTGGTGTGTGATGACAGGTTTAAAGGATGTTCAGTAGTCAAGCAAATTAATCTAGTTGTCGCATGACACAGTCGTGATGTCATTGATGAAAAAGGATGAATATAAATATGCCAGGCCCCAAACACTGTGCATGGGGAACCCCGCGAAGTTCTAGATTCCAGGATGAGTGTTACCATTTCAGAATACCTCTTTGAATTTGCGGTAGTGAGGAAAGGCAGAATATCCACTTGAGGGTGTTGTTCCTAATCCAAAAAAAGTCGAAAAGTTTTAACAAAAGGCGGGCGGCAGTTGGGGAAGACATCAAAAGCTTTGGGGCTGAAATCTAGCACTGCAATGTCTGTAGCCAATATGCTTATCATGATTGTAGGATGGGCATGAAAGGTTAGGATATCAATTGTCATATCACAAGATATGGCTCTTCTAAAGGAATGCTGGGGAATCAGAGGTATGTATTGCTATGTGAGATAGTTTTTGTTTCATTAATAACTATCGATAATATTGTTCAAGAAGCTTACAACAGACACAAGTTAATGAAATTGGTCTGTAGTTGCAGGGTCAGAAGTCAGATTTTGAGCCTTTCTTGACTATAGGGGCAGATGGTTAGCCTTTGTTCCAATCATCGCGGCAGCTCCACCGTTGTCCAGACTCTTGTTGGAAGATGAATTGAGAGGCTGGGGCTATTTCCAGCGCAGCGGTTTTGATGTGCCGTGTAGGTAGTTGTCAGGCCCAGTAGCTTTGGTGTTGATCTTAAGGAATACTAAGTAACTTATGGACCCCGGTCAACAGTAATATGAATTTCCTGCATGTCTGGATAGGACTGGGAGGTAAAGTTGGAAGACTTATATTCAGTGGAGAACGAAGACACTTTGAAATGGTTTTGAAAGTGCTCAGCTGTGTTGGTCATCCAGATAAGTGTTTTGTTCCACCCACTTTCAACGTCTGTATACCAACGTTGTCTTTCTTACGGGTCTTAATGAATTTCCAGACTTCCTGGTATATCAGAGTTAGAAAGATCACCAATATATCCCTCCTTCCTAAGCTCTTGCAACTTCGGACTTCAAGGGAATATTGAACTTTGTCCCAGTTTTGCAGACCTTGTTTTTTAGCTTTGATGTAAACCGTTTCCTGTTCCTGCACAATCTTGTGTGCTGTGGAGTAAACCAGGGTGGTGTGTTGTTTCCCTTTGCTCATCTTTGTAGGAACATGCTTCTCAACAATGAGGTAATGGATGGGTCTTGAAATAATGTCCCTTTCACCAATTGTTTTCCCTCTGGGCTACTGTCAGGAAGCGGTGGGATGAGAATTTGTTACAGTCCCGTCTGTAGCTCTCTCGTCATCTATTCCAGCAAAAAACCTTCCTTGGTGTTTAGTCAACTTAGGTAGATTTGTGTTTCACATCAACCATCACGATGCTAGATGGTTTCTGCCGATCGGTGCATATGGATAGATATCATTTATCCGAGACGGGCATGTGGTGAAACACAAATCAAGGATATTTTCGGTCCCGTTTGCATCCCTACGGGTAGTGAAGGTCAGTAACTGATCCATGCTGTTATCATCGGCGATTGTCACAATTTTTTCCTGCAGGGAACCATGAATATCAGTAGCCGATGTCCATGTCATGTTAGGAATGTTGAAGTCCCCGCCCAAGATAATATGGGGGTTTTTCACTTCCTGTTTGATTTTGTTGAGACTTAACATCTCAGTTCTAATTCCTACATTTTAAAGAAAATTGAAAGCTATTATTAAAACTTATCAACTACAAAACCAGGAGAAACCCCCAGTACATATATGTAATTCCAGCATTCAGTCATTTTATCAATGTGAACAAGGCATGCTGAGCAGAAAGCCAAGCCTGGAAAAGTGTGGGAACTGGGAACCTGGTTCCCAGGAAATTTTCCTATTTTGAGGGAAATTTTTGTCATGTAAATAAAGAAATACAAAAGAATTAAGGCAAATTTTGCAATCCTGGAGGAAATTTTGATTGTGTTCCCGGGAAATTGGGCATTTATTCCAGCCCTGCAGAAAGCATAGGACTAACTACTTTTGCAGTTTGCCTTGTCATAGTATTTTACAAGAGAAGATATCAGTAGCTGCCCACAATGCATTGCTTCCAAAGGAGGTTTTGTACAGCTACCGATGTGAATCGTTAGAGATGAAACATGGCTAAATTAACAGTACTGATCACAAACTTACATTTTAAGAATGTTTCTTCACTAACGATTCACATGACTAGCTGTACACAATTCTCCATTGGAAGCAATGCATTGTGGGAAGCTACTGATATCTTCTCTTGTATTTTACTATTGTGTATTTTGAGATGTTTGCTCTCTGTATAAACAAAAAATTATTACAAATGATTTCTCATGGAGCTAATTGGCATATTTGCTGGTCCCATTATAAACTTGCATCAAGTGATTCTATTTCTAGGGTTAATGATGTAAACGAGCCGTCAGATACATGTAACATACCTGCATGATTGATTAATTGACACACATGAGTGAGCTGCCATCATGTTCACATAGCTAGCTTGTGTTTATCTGTGCTTAATAGTTAGTCTACCTAAGAGGCCCAAGAATTTACATGTAACCAATATTCCCAATTACAAAAAAGTAGGGAAAGGTACACTTTCCCATATTATTATCAAATTTTAAAGGAATATTTATGAAAATACTCTATGTTTGCACAAAAAAACTAATATGTTTATATGCATATTACATACAAGTTACAGTACATTTCCATTTTAAAATTTTTCCAAATAAAGTAGTTAACTCTAAATGTGACTCTATACCCTATAGATTTATTGTAATTTTGTCTGGCAACTTTTATTGGAAGGTGTATAGATCTTGTAGACTGTTAACTACAGTCATATACTTAGGGAAGTTTGTGGCCAACCTTTTCATATTGGCAATTGGCCGTCAGGTGGATATTTCAAACATTTTCAGTTGGTGTAATTTCCTTAAATTCAAGTCAAAAACGTGAAATTTTTAACACTAGAAAATTCATAAATCCCAACAGCCATAATCATTTATATTGCAACTTGCAAACATGGCTGCCATTGTCCTCTATCCTGTTTGGAATATCTTGAAAACATGAGTAATATAGCTTGCACTCAAGTGGTATGTTGTTGTCTGAGCTTCAGCAAAAGCAACACCAAATATAGATGCAAATTTGACTCTTACAAAATTCATTTCCAGACTCAATTTCAACTAATTTATTTTTGCATTACATCTGTTCACACACGTCGTCCCAGTGATAGGCAAAAATTGGATTATTACACATCTGTGAGTTTGATTAGATTTATGTTAGTGGTTTTAGGTGTCATGTTTATTGGAGCAAATGTAGTGTTGGGTGTATGTGTTTGTGTCCTGTCCTGTCCTCTGTTGTTTTGTGTGTATGTTTGTGTATGACTTACTACATAGCGTATATAGATGTGGCATGCATGCGACCGTGTGTATAAGTAATTAGTATTACCCTATGTAATTGGGGGGTGCCGTAGGAGGCACACATTTACATGCATAATATCAACATTCAAGAAGATAGTGTAATATTTGCTCATTATTTGTGTGGTAGCCTAATCCCCTCACTATCACACTTGAGGATCCGAGAATTACACGGAATCACTTTGCTACCCAATCCATGACACTACAGTCACAATATCCCAATCGATCATCCTGAATCAATGACAGATGGTATGAGCAATGGTCATCCTCTACCCTAAAGCCCAAAGGCTATGACCTTGATAGGAAAGCATGAACTAACCTCAACAGATTCAGAACTGCCATTGGCCATACAAAGCACTTCCTTCACAAGATCGGTGCGGAACTTTCACCTAACTGCGATTGTGGAGAGCCACAAACCGTTAGCCACATCATAGATGACTATGAGGTGTACAAGTCCCCAAGAGGAATCCCAGGGCTGATCAACCTGGACGATGAAACTATCACCTGGCTAAAGACGGATCTTCCACTGAGATTTTGGACTTAAACAAACAAATGAATGAACGATTTGTGTAAAATTTTGCTCAATTATAAATTTTTGCTATCATTCGCAAAATACACATAGTAATCGTGTGAGTCAATGACGATTTTTTGTAGGACCTTGCTTTGTAACAATACACATCTTTAAAATATGTGAACAATAGATTGATTGAAGTGAAATTCAGTGGTCACTGATGGAGTGTTTTTTCATGAAAAGTGATTGCAGACAGATGGGTGACAAGCACATATAAATGATAACTAAGTGATAACGGATAATTCAGTGATAATTCCTCCACCACATTCTCTATGTTGACTCTGTTGGCAGAGGATTAGAAGCCGATTGTGCTTTAGAAAGCACAAGTATATCATGCGGTAGATACTTGCTGCCATGTGACCTTGACTCCATGTATACACATTCTAAGGGTTGGGTCAGCATTTCCCTTCTGACCAATTTGGTAATTGCCAATTGATAGTGGCGTGAGAAGGCTTTTTAAAGATTTTTTCAAAGAATGCCTTTAATCGGCTCAGGTGACCTTTGACCCAAATCTGTGAACACCCCCATAATGGACCTTGGGTCAGTGGTTCTTCTGACCAAGTCTAGGGATTAAGCCAATTGATTTGTGGCAGCAACAGCAAACGGAGGGTAAGAGCGACTGACCTGTAATGACCCCTGCGTGACCTTTGACCCCCAATATGTGAACACCCTGTATGGCACTTGGTCAGGGTTATTCTGACGAAGTCTGTCAAGATCACGATAACTGTGTAACACTAGTAGCTTTTTGAAATATTAGGAGGGTTAGAGAGACTGCCCCTTTTTGGACCCCTAAATGACTTGGATTCAAATCTGTGTACAAGCCATATGGCCAGCATCTGGCATCACTGTGACCGAATGGCATCGATAGCAGATGTGAACTGTGGGAGAAGTAGGGAAAAGGTGTTAGCGCACAATGACCGCTATTGACCCTACGTGACCCCTATGGTAAAACTGTTTAACCCTATATGAAGCTTGGGTCAGGGGTTCTTGTGGTCAATTCTCGGTTCAATCCGACCAAGTGTTTGGCACTAGTAGCATTTTAAAGCAAGGTACAACGAAAAGTAAGAACTGATTCTGGAGACAGATCTGAACACAGTCGAGGTAGTGACCTTTGACCCTAAATGACCTTTGATCTCGAAAATATTTTAGGCATTTAGAATGTCATAAGGCTCATTTCACAAGTCAGCTCAATCGGAGCATTTTGAAAGTGTGAACTTGAACCTCTTTCATGACCTGTGACTAAAAACTAATTTTCAACATGTTTAGAATGTCATAAGGATCATTTCAGTCACACAACTTCAGTTCATTCGGAGCATTTTGAAAAAATGTGACCTTTGAAATCTTAATGACTTTGACCTCTAAAAAGATTTTCAAACATGGTTTAGTAGAATGTCATAAGGATCAGTTCAGTCAAACTTTCAAGTCAATCGGAGCATTTTGAAAATTTGACCTTTGACCTCTAATGACCTTTGACCTTCGTAAGGACCTTTGAACTCTAAAATATTTTCAAAGGTTTAGAATGTCATAAGGATCATTTCAGTCAAACATCAGCCACACACTTTTTCATTCGGAGTATTATTGAAAATTGACCTTTACCTCTTAATGACCTTTGGACCTCGAAAATATTTTCCACAAGTTTAGAATGTCCATCAGAATCATTCAGTTCAGCTGCAATCTAGTTTATATTTTATACATAGTAAAGGAATTTGACCTTAGTGACCCAAGACGACCTTTGATCACAATTTCATTAAGTATCTTTTGTAGGGGATGTAAACTACACCACCTACATGATCCCATGATCATACATGTAATTTGAGGAAGAAGTAGTAGTTTGAAGTGTAACATAATTTGAAGTATTTTGACCTATTGACCCCTTTAGCCATGGGTCAGGTGATTGGCGGGTCATGATTGCCTTTTATTGGACATTCATCAAGTTCCTGCCGGATGGGCGAAAAGATTTTCTATTTGACCTTGTTTAAATTTTAACACAGTAAAGGGGTGAGTTGGACCTTACTGGACCCCCGAGACCTTTGATCCAAAATTCAGTAAGTAACTTTTGTAGGGGATGTCAAACTACACCACAAACATGAGTCACATGATATCCTATGTATCTGTTAGAAGGATGTAGTGAGGTAGTGATTTGAAAGTGTAACGTAATTGCTGTATTTGGACTGTTGACCCCTAAATTATGCGTTCATATGACAAAGTCGTAATTAATTTTTTGTTGTGTGATCAAGTCCTACAAGATGAAAGTTATGTTTTAATATTTGAGCTAATTCTAGGATTTTTTGCAGGGTTTGGTTAAACGTTGTTAATCACTGTGACCCTATCGTGATATGACACCATTCGGGTCATGTCAAAAGTTGGTGTAATGTACTTGTCCTTGTCACCAGTTTTTGGTCAATAGAGCATGTTGCTGTCTGAGATATAGCATGAATGACAGAAAGAAGAAAAAACGTACAGGAGAAAAACACAGTCGAGTTCCTCGACTGTGTAAAGAAATAGTCTGAAATCGAGTAGAAGGCAATATATCATGCAGCGGTTCCGCTGATATAAAAAGGAGTGTACTCTACACTCTGTCATAATTCATTTCTCTGCCCACAATCGTACCAAGCAATCTGGACCAATTGGAAAACCAATCCTATTACGTGGCACTATTACATTGAATTAGCCAAATGAACCTTGAAATTAGCACCGTGTCCCTTCTGTGGGATGAAAGCATTGGTCCCATATATAGAGATTAAAACATATCTGTACAGCCTTGTCCTTTTGAAAATTGCTGGTGATGACAATCACTCTCCTCAAAACTTGTCAGGTGAGCTGTAGGCAGTGATTTTAATCACATGTATTTATTAACTAAATGTAGGCGAGTGATAAAAAGCGAGTGATGGCGAATGATTGCTCTCGCTCGCCTCAAATGACAAGGCCCTGTTGTATATCCCAATCTGCTTTGAAATGATAAGGGTTGATCCTTAGCTGTTCCAATCTATCCCAGAGCTACATGTACATTATGGATCCCAAAGAAAATAAGCTTCCTGTACACGGGGCCTCCTTGGGATATCCAGAATACTAGTGGTCCAAATAATCAAATCAAATTTGCATAAGTTAAGTAGGTGCCCGAGGAAAAAAAATACTTAGATATCAAGTTTCCAAAAGTTTGCATTCCATAAAACACCTCCGATATTTTAGTGCTTTTGCCTCTGATTTCAGCTACATGACACCTTCAGTGTTTGAAATCTTCCTAAACATATGGGCTGGTATTCTGAAAGGGAGTCTAACTTTAGAGCTGAGCTGAGTTTAAATCAGGGTTAGTCCTACATGAGTGGACCTTTTTTCCTTTCAAAATACTCTCAAAATTAAATGCAACGGGTGAGAAAATTCCTCATAGATAGGAATTTTCTCACCCATTACAGCACATTTTAAAGAGTATGTTGGAGGAAAAAAGTCCATTCATGTAGGACTAACCCTGGTTTAAACCTGGGTCTTAAGTTAGACTCCCGTTCAGAATACCAGCCATGGACACTGAAGATAACCCAGTGAAGAAATCAACTTTATGAAATTCTCACCTTTTTGTAGCCCAAAGGATTTGCCTATGGATATCCTGGATTGGATATAGCAATAGCACTTCCACATATTGTTGCATTGTTCCCAATTCAAACTATTACACTTCTCACTACTGCTTTGCCTTGGATTCAGAGTAGGGGAAATACTTTCAGGAAAAAACAATTCTATTTGTGCCATATATTGTAAAAAAAAAAACAAGCATTAATAAACAACAATAAAAAAAATAGTTTGTCAAATATGTGTAAGCTATTGATTTTACTTTTGGCAAATTAAAATAAATTCATTGAAAAAAGGTTATGGAATGGAAGCTTTTGTTTCTATAATTGTTACTACCATGTTTGCTAACAGATTGCTAAATCAATTGTGGAATGAGTGGCTTGTAGATAAATCTAGTGCCTCAATGTCACACTTGATAATATTATAAGGGAAGTCAGTTTATGTGTACTGCATTTTGACAATAATAAATGTTACTACAGCTGTGCAGTTGTATAATTGTCATAAAAATTAAAAATAAAATGTTATGTGTTCCATTTTTTTCCTATCATGTTTTCTACTTTGCATGCATGTATATTAACAAAAACACCTGAGTGCAAATTTTGAGCAAAATTGCTTTGGTTTTTATATTAGAAGCAAAAATGTGTATCACAGTAGCACATTATGTGTGGTCATGGTGTGGTCAACCACATTTGGGGACCTTTTTGTTAATACCATCTAAAGGAAACAATTCTCAGGTGAGTAACTTAGGCCTAAAATTTGACTGGGGTTATGAGAAAAATACCTAATAAACGCCCCGGTGCCGGGGGCGTTTATTACAGCCAAAATGGAAAGTAAAAAATCCCGCAAAAATCACCTTACACACGCTTATTTTCGCTGATTACCAATAATACAAATGAATGAGCAGGCGGACACTGTTTTCGCACCTACCAAGGTCAAAGTTCCATATTAACCCTAACCAGGACCGGGTCGTTTTGCCGGCCGACGGCCCAAATGCAAGGAAAAGCAATCTATTTATTTGGGGGGCCGGATGCGGGTTTGCCAGAAGTGGACCTTTTGCGTACCAACAAACCAATTTTTTTCGGCTCACTGCACTCGCCGGTGACCAAAATTTTTTCACCGTCGTCTCAGAAAAAAAAAAATCTGAAGGGGGGGGGGAAGATGACATCAACGCAGCGTTCAGAAAACAGTCTAATAACACTGGCAATGCGTAATCCAATAGTAGTACCACTGCTTATTTATTCATATACCATGCAGCACAACCCTTAAAACAACAGAATTTAGAAAAGCGGCAAATTTTACAAATTTTAACATCACAAAGCGGCCCTGACTACGACTGTGTTAAATACGTCACACTCGTCATAGCAACTACGAACATGGTATAGCCCACGCTATTTTGGAAGCCTCCGCGCCCGTTCTTTGCGACGGTAAACTTTCTGAACAAACCACACGCCTGACGATGTTCTTGGATATCTAAGGATCATTTTATAAGCGATGGTCGCCTGGAGAAATCAACGAGAAAGTGCATTTTTCTGTGCTGGAAGATTTAGTTATAATGGGCTTGGGCGGCCAGTTACCATTAGTGATGGATCATAAGCAGAAAGCATTGATGACAACAGCGATTATGATACAGATTACGACAGTTCTGGCCATTAGATCATGTGATTTAGGTGAGCTTAACTCATTTTCTTGAGTTGTTTTATCCAAAAATCGTTGGGGGCGTTTATTAGAGCAGGGGTGTTTTATTACTATATTAGGAACAACATAGTGTGAGCTTGCTTCTGATGACAAACCTCATAGGTTTGCTAGGTGAAGTGGGGGAAGAGACTGGTCACCCACCTTGAATTGTCAAATTTACTGTATTTTGGTAATTTCTGGAATGTTTTAAAGAAATATCTGCAGAGAATTTTAGCTGTGGGTATTAAGAACTTGGTCCTATCCATGGAAATAATGACAATTAAAGCAATGCACAAAAACTGTCCCCACATGAAAAGAAATATCATCAAGGAAGGGAATATGGTGAATGTGTGAAGAATATAGAAGTTTAATGAAGTTAAGTATATGAGCAATTACAAATTAATTTAAATTATTAGAATTTAATTGGAGAATACATTCACAAAATGAGTGGTAAGAACACCACAGTTTCATTCAGCGTTCTCTGGAAAAATATTAACCCCTAGATGTCAGGCAAAGATAAGTCCTGATGACTCCCAACTTACCAAAAGCAAAATTAATTCCCCTTGTGGAAGTATAGAATGAAAGTCACATTAGCGTTACATTGAAAGGTAAGATTTGAATTAAATATATTTCAATTTGCACAATTTTTATTTCAAGTTGCCCTGCAAGTCAAAATTTACAGTTACTAAAAATTTTATTATTTTCTCACCTGAACAAGTTTAGAACAAGACTATGCAATCTGGGTGATCACTAGTTCTGTTTAGATCTTGGCTTTTGTGCTTACAATGTCCATGTGTCCTCTGGAGGTCCCTTGGCATGACCTCGAACAAATACAAACTTGAGGATCAAATTGCATCCACTTTCCAAGTTTGGGTTCTCTGTTGGACAGACAGACAGACAGACAGGTCAATGCAGGTATACTTAAAATTAAATACACACGTAGCAAAATTAGACACACAAGTCATGAAGGAATAAACCCAGCGGGTGTTATGAATCAATCCCACAATGCATAACATTATGTCTATACTGTACTGTACAAAACTTATGTCAGTACTTAGGGATAAAAAGTGTTGCAAAAGTTTAAGAACCACAGGACATGTCATAATCATGCTAAAAATTCCCTAAGTACTAATGCTTTGTGGGTGAAAATGAGCATAGAAGTCAGGATTTTTTATGTGTTAAGAATAGGTGCATTGTGGTATTGACTCAATACACCCTCTGGAATAAACCAAACCATAATGATTGGAGTCACACAAGTATACTACAGTTAGCACAGACAGACATAAACAAGTATATCATATAGATGAATTGTGCTGAACACAGTCAATTTATCAAATTCAGATACAAAGTTACAACATAATTTGTAATCGTTGAAGAACCCTGAATATTGATTTTAAAGCACAAAACACAAATGTCATTTACAATAAAGAAAAAGTAGTAGGTGCTTATTACTATTAGGACTTGATTTTTTTTTTTTTTTTTTTTTTTCGGCCCAGATGCAACGAAAAACATCGCGTCATTTTCCGGGAAGACGGCCCAGGTGCAACGAAAAACATCGCGTCATTTTCCGGGAAGACGGCCCAGGTGCAACGAAAAACATCGCGTCATTTTCCTTTAAGACGGCCCAAATGCAATGAAAGGCAATGAGAGTCATTTGCGCGACCAAAAATAGTTGTTGACGGCCCAGATGCAACGAAAAGCATTTTCCGACCGGTACCACGTTTTCGTTGCCTTTCGTTTCCTCTCGGCCGCGTTAGGGTTAATTAAACTATTACAACTGTGCACTACGACCAGGCCCGTAGCCAGGAATTCATGTGGGGGGGTGCGGATTTGCCAGAAGTGGACCAATGCTTTGTGGGTGAAAATGAGCATAGAAGTCAGGATTTTTTATGTGTTAAGAATAGGTGCATTGTGGTATTGACTCAATACACCCTCTGGAATAAACCAAACCATAATGATTGGAGTCACACAAGTATACTACAGTTAGCACAGACAGACATAAACAAGTATATCATATAGATGAATTGTGCTGAACACAGTCAATTTATCAAATTCAGTTACAAAGTTACAACATAATTTGTAATCGTTGAAGAACCCTGAATATTGATTTTAAAGCACAAAACACAAATGTCATTTACAATAAAGAAAAAGTAGTAGGTGCTTATTACTATTAGGACTTGATTTTGTAAGGTGAGAAATGGGAAGGATTGCATGGGAGAATGCATGCATATTCACAAATTAAAAAAACGGATAATTGAATCATGTTAAAATCTGCACAGGACTGACATCTTTTCAATCAAATGTTTCCGAATGAATTGCACATGCATCATGCGTGTGATCATAATGCCACCTTAATTTTTGATTGTTAAAATATTTTCCGGTTACCGTACAGCAGCATCATTCCTTTTGAATTTCAATGTTTTCACAGATAATATTGAATTTCTTTTCTTTCACTTTATTGTGTTCATAGAGCGAGACCATTATGTGCATAGGGAACTTAAGGTGCACATGCTATATATATATACAAGTGTGAGCTAGTTCCATGTGGGTTAGGCAACTGATACATTACATGTGGCCTAGGCAAATGATGTGATCATAATATCTCGGTCAATTATACTTTGGTAGATCTCTTAAATTTTGAACATCGGGCACAAACATAAGTAGGTTTATAAGTAAAGATTTTAAATCTTTGTGCATGTGCACATATCTGTGACCATATCTAAAGCTATTAAAATAGCTTTAGATAAGGTCACAGATGTGTTATTGTTATACATTTAATTGAAATCTTCCATGTTTGGTGTAACCCTTGATTTGATAGTCTCGGTAAATAAAGTACCAATGCAAAATATATCGGCACCCGAGGGAACCAGGTTGCATGACTCTTGTTTATATGCAAAAATGATATGAATAGAATTTTGAATAGGACCTCGACATTCTAAATCTGTAAGAAAATGTTTCAAAATCACACATGCTGGCTGGTGGCCCGTCAGAATTATAGCATGACCAGATCTGGTAGGAGGGCTGGGCTATTTCTAAAATTGGCGATGGTGCTATAGTTCTCTAAAACTCATTTTTAAAATTGAATTGTTAATAGAAATAAACAACACATATAAAATAGTTAAAATTTCCAATTTATAAATTGGGCACATTAAGGCCTGTCAATGCACGTAAATGCCATGATTCACATTCTTATTTCCACACATGTGGACAATATTTTAAATGTCTGGCTTGCTTGAATGATCTTAACAACATCAATTTTGGTAATCAGGTTGGGGTGCTTGTAGGGTTGCACGACACAATTTCAGGATTCAGACATTGTCCGGGGGGGGGGAGCCTTTTTTACGTCGGCCCATAAAAGTGTTCCAACACTTTTTTCCAGGATTGGATGTAGCTTGAAGAGTTTGAATATAGCAAAATAATGCATCTGTATGTGAAAAAGGCAGTGCTGAGTCCCCAGGTATCAACAACATGCATATTGTGTGTGGTGTGGGTGGTGGTGTGTTGGGGGGGGGGGGGGGGTTATTGGTTGGTGCAATGTGTTGTGCCATGTGGCTAGTTGGGGTTGTGTGTTGTGGTGGGTTTTGTATGGTGGTATGCGGCTTATTGGTAATGTGTATGCGGCTTTTGTGTTGGGTAAATGGCGGCTTATTAGAGTGTATGGGTATGCGGCTTATTGTGTAATGGGTATGCGGCTTATTGTGTATGGGGTTGTGTTTGCTGTGTGTGGTGGGTGGGAGGTGGGGGGGGTGCTTGGGTGGGGGGGTTGAAGTTCTATTTTTGTGGGGTAGATTTTTTTTTTGCCCGCCCAACAACGTTCGGACGGGGACTATAAAATGGGCTCCGTCCGTTGTGTCCGTATGTCCGTATGTCTGGTGAGAGAAAAATTTAACCTGGAATGTCTGTGATCAAAATGTAACCTGGCATTTCCGTGATAAAAAATGTTAACCCTATTTGCTGGATCTTTGAAACAGGCATATCGTCACCACAAAATTCCTCGCTACATGAAAGTCCATCATTGCATGCATCGTTTTTGCAATTGAAAATGCGTGATCCATGCAGGGTTCAGGTATGCAATGAGCTAATTAAATAGCAAATTGCTGTATCTCTGAAACGGTACATCGGATCGAGCAAAATTCCTTCGCTACAGAGACTACTATGGCTAATGGGGAGGGTGTGAGTTGTTGGGGAGGGGTAGAGTGTTGGGAGGGGGTTGGTGTTGGGAGGGAGTTGGGGTGTTTGGGGGGAGTGGGTGGGTTGTTTGGGTGTTGTGGAGGGGGTTGGGTTATTGCGGGGTGTGGGGGAGGGGAGGTTTGGGTTTTCTGGGGGTGTTGGGGGGGTGGTGGGGTGTTGCGGAGGGATGACGGTGTTCGGGGTGTTGGGGAAAGGTGAGCCGTGTTATAGGGTTTGGAGTCGGGTTGGGTGTTTTGCTGCGTTTAAGGAGGGGTGGGGTGTTGCGGGGTGTTGGGGATGAGGGTGGGGGTTGGGGAGAGTGTGGGGTGTTTGGGAGGGTGTGGGGTTTGTTTTTAAAAAATTTTGGGGAGGGGGTGGAGTGTTGCCGGGTTATTGGGAAGGGGTAGGGTGTTGAAGTTGCATTTATTGCATGTTAGTGATCGCAGCATTCGTCGGGGCCATATTTTTATTACGCATCGCGTACATACAAGTTCGCCTTGTATATCCTCACCATGGTACACTAAAGAAATACACAGAACTCTGGTTTTTGCTTGCACAACAAGCCTGCGGACTAGACAAGACATTCCCAAGATAATGCCATAGCCAATAAATTGAATTGGAATGGTGTAATGTGATGCATTGGAGTCAACCAACAGCCTCCGTGAGCATTGTAAACACCTTCAGTGAAGCCTAAATCTCGCGGGCTATGCTGGACTTGATTTGTGATATTGACTTTTAATTAATAAGAAAAAAACTGACATCAGGTACAAACAAAACACACAACACCTACCCCCTATAATATTGAATATGGACAAACTGATACTGACATTTTTTTAGTTATTAAGGATATACATTAAAAATGAACATGCTGATGTATTAATATCAAAAAGTCAATAAGGACTAACATTTATATTTTCTTACTTGACATTTGGCTTTTTAAATTCTACAAAAAATACTGAACAATTCCGCATCTATTAGGATACACACTTTGAAAAACACTTTGAGTTTCATGATTCTCACTGAACGCTGAAATCAATCCATCACAGAAATGCTGAAAATAATTTTCTTTCAAAAATCAAAAAGACCTATACTGATAAAAAAAAAAAATGTCTGAGCAATCTCTGAAATTAACAACCAAGCTTTAAAAATCAAGAATTTCCAAGCCAATTTTTAAGATCAATCTAACATCATATTATCTCTTACAATACAGGGGGAGGGGATTGGGTTAGCGCAGTGGGTCTTCCCTTGCTTCGCACCACTGTGGCCTCAGGTTCGACCCTTGGTCAGGCCTGCGATTTCATGTGTGTTTGGTTTCCAGTCCATACTCGGCCTCGCAGGTTTTCTCCGGTACTCCGGTTTCCTCCTGCTTCTAAAACTGGTCTTTCTTCCCTAACGTGTATAAGATAATAAAGTGAATTGAAATAAAGTATTTTTGTGACACTAAAATGACACACTAGTGTTGATGTTGTGTCGTTAAATACGAATACCTCCTCCTCCTCATACAATATAAGTAGTATATTTTCTTTGTCCTTGAGTTTCAATTAGATGTTATCATTTTGTTATGTAAGTCTACCAGCTACCTTGCTCTGTCCCGGAGGCTCTGTCTACTTTGACCAAAATTTCTATCCCAAACTCCTCTTTCTTTGTAATGACAAACCAGCATATTTTTGATATTTCCTGGGACAAATGCACAACCACGATGTTAGAGTAGCCATCATTATTTTTTTTCATGGCGAGTCCTGTGCTCTTCTCCAATATACCCGATATAACTCGTACACCCTCGCAGCACTGGCATTACCATGTTTTCAGGTGTTAAATATACCCCAGAAAATATGTAAATATTAGCCTGAGAAATGCGCTGAAAGATTTAAATGCGCTGAAAGAATTAGATAAAGCCGCCCTCGCGGGATAAAAATACGCGGACGCATGGATGCATCGTTGTTGATTTGCGATGAACCACTCTGTAACATGTTTGAATCCCTTTCAACAACGAAAATATGTATGAAAACTTTAGCCGCCCGAGCGGGATAAAAATACGCGGACGCATCGGATGCAGAGTTGTTGATTTGTGATGAACCACTCTGTAACATGTTTGAATCCCTTTCAACACGCAATATGATGAACGTATTAATATCCATGTTCAGAGACACATAATTGTTCTCACTTATAACACTAAAATGTTCCCAGTTCGACAAAAGCTTTTCTAGACTAATATTTTACAAAAATCTAAAGCAAAACGATAGTTTTGGTTTGTTTGTTGCTTTGCAGTTTGCATCTGGTGTACTTGCGCGTACTCAGAGTTCTAAACGTTACGAACAGCGCGTCGACTTAAGCGTACCGCGAAAACGCACCTCCGTGAACACTGCGCCGGGCGTGACGCGCTAATTTGCATATCAACTGTGAGTTGATAACGAATCAACAACGGTACGCTCCTGTACAAAGAGATGGTGAGTTGTTGAAACTAGTATCAATATACGGTTAAGTGTGGAAGTTGGGACTCAAAGTGGAGTGTACAGAGTATTGAACTTCTCAGAAATGGAGGGGCACTTCAGGTTGCACACCACCAAATACACTGCCATTCATTTATGTACAAAATTGCCCTGACTAAAACGTCAATTTTTGGCTAACGAAGCGACTCAGTTCCTAGCAACAGCATTTTTCTTGGAACTCTACACCTCTGCATACCATTCACTCAGGAAAAACACCATGTTGACCATGGAAATTTCGAGCTACTGGAGTTCGAAGACAACGATGAGTTGTGAGCTCCTATCAAACTAGGGTTTCTAGTCCAAAGATTCCTGTGGGAAAGGGTTCAAATAAGCACTATAAGTACTCAGCAGAAAGCCTCACAGACTTCTGGTCTTAATAGTTTGTTGGTTTGTATCTTAGAAATTATTTCCAGCACAAAAAATAACCAAAAAAGTTTTGGTTTTAGTATTTTTTTACTTTTAACATAAAGCTGTCACTCTTTTTTACTCTTTTTTTAAACACAATTCAGCCAGAGGGTGTCAGACCAGATCTATTTAGTGGTGTGAAATCTTAATTGGGACATGCTTTACAAGTCAGCAATAGTCTGAGGGGCGCTTATAAGGGAGGCGCTAAATAGGTAGAATACAGAATTTGATTTGGTATTGTACACAAGTAATGGTCGTAACTATGCCTGACTGGACTATACTCTTTTAAAGTAATGGACCATTCCTGCGTTTATACATCTCATTCAAAAGTTAACAATTACAACACAATTTGATGCTGCCAACTTAATTTGATTTGTTATCAATGGAATTGATGGGGTTGTCAGTGGTTTGTAAGGAAAATTACATTCTGAATATTATACTGTTTCAGTTTCTGCTGGTCACCAGACATGAAATTTGGTTTCAATTGATCAGAATAAACTGGGGCTGTTTGGTTTCTATGGTTACAACATTTTCAATATTATCAGGAGCAGTCAGTCGGACGGTCATGCCAACATGTGTTATTTTCTTGTACTTAAGAAAGCAATAAAATCGCTGTTCAAAGGTGCCCTGAAAAATGTCCTGATTTGAGGGCTAAAATAACTGATTTCATTACAATATGCAGAATGTCATCTACATACCTTAGTTGCTCTAATATTATGTGAATGGATGACCGGGGGTTAAAAACAAAGGATTAACAAAGCAATGAAATTTAAGTTTTGGAAAAGCATGGTCTCTGAAGTTAATATAGAAATCTCAGCCAATTTTAAAGCATCCCAAATCATTAATTGAATTTTCTGCTACAAAAAAGTCCGTTTGTGTATTATTCTGTTTGGAATAAAGCAAAGACTTTGGAAAATGAAAACCTTGCATTTACTGGAATCATGCAAGAAATCATGGGCCTGATTTTGATAGATTTAAACTGCAGATGTGTGCAGGGAATGTGAACAATAGCAAGGTCTTGGCATATTTTATTTGTGCAAGCTCATGCTAAAAGACCCTGTGTAACAGTTTTCACAGTGAATAATAGTACTTGGGTGACTTGCAAACTGACTGGTAGTAGTTGCTCCTGAAAGTTTGGCAGTGTTTAACATTGCATTTAAATGTGAGATTACTTCACAACCCAAAATTGGTGGAAAAACAAACATTGAATTTTTTGTAGAAGGTTAAAAAAAAGTGCTGATTTTCACAAAAAGCTTCAAAGTGACAGGATTTTTTGGGGATACAAATTTCTCTCAAATTGCACTTGATCGGTTGTAGACACCTACCGAGAATGTTTTGAAGGTTTATTGGACAAACAAGCACGAAAGAAAACTGCAAATGCTGTTTTGAACTTGCATGCTATCATAGTCATACCTATAGAAAAACCCTGATTTGATTTTCTGTCATGTATGACAGAAAATGCTAAATCATCATCTTATTACATAAGACCGCTTATTCACTTTAGGTGTGATCTAATACATTGGTAAGCATTCCAAATATGCAAAAAAACTGGGTTTGAAAAAAATTGAGGGCGCTTCTCTCTGGAAATGTCCTCATGTCTCTTTAATGAAAATGGCCTTTCAATGAAAAGGTCATGTTCCAGACTGCCATCCTGCCAGGCCGATGAAATGCCAGTTTACTTGTTGTATTTTTAGTAAATGCACTTTGTGTGTCTTTATATAGGCCTGCTGCTGCTGCATGTTTTTCTGCTTGTGTGATTTTATTAAAACAAACACTATAAATGCCATCTATACCCCCCATGAAAGACCTTTCTTTTGTGACTGACCATATAAGTGGGGGGGGGAGACATGCAAGATAAGTTACTACACAAAAATAAGTATATTACTCTAAACACACACAATTGAAAAGTTTGTGGGAAATCTGAGATGATGTATTGTGTTCAAGGTTGAGTTAAAAATGTGTTGTATATTTGTCATAGAGGTTAACAACATCCTTTATGGCTGTAACTTTCAACCTTGACTAAGTAATATGACCAGAAATATGTTATTGCCTAATTTGACACTTCTCAAAGCATTTTCTGTAACATGTCTATGCTACTTTACAAAATTGTAAACAGTTGTGTTCTATAGCAAAAAGACTGAGAGATGGTTTGCATTGTTTGTTCTGCCCAGAATATGATAGGAACAAGCAAGTGTTTGGAGCACAGGCATTTTAGGTACAAGCAGCTTCTTTCTATGAAATGAGCTACTACTTGAACCACTCCATGCCACAGCCAAGGGCACTGGACATAGTCTGATTATGTTCCGTGGTTCCGCTGGCCCTTAAAGGCTGACTCAGAGATTCTGAAATATGTATATTTTGTGTATTGATTTAAAATAGTTAACTAAAATAGTCACCAAAACTGCTCAACCCCAAAGTTTGAGATGAATCAGATTTTTCATTTTGATGCAGTAAACCTAGCAATAACATATGAAACTTTGTAAATTGAAAATTCCGGATCCAGAATTTTGTTACAAAGTTGTCATTTTCTGTAGTTGTGAAGGCCATTGATTTGAGCTTATCTTTTTCACACAGTGATTAGTAACTTGTACATGTACATTAACAATATCATTAAAAATAACACACGGGCTGCAATAAGCACATCCAAAATCTTCACTTGATTTTTCCTTGAAAACTGATTAGTTCTAATGGTCCAATACTAAGAGAAAAAGATGGGACAGGGACAAATCAAAACTGACAGAACTATGAGGTACATAAAGACATTAAAATGTAATTAGCTTTAAGTAAATATTATAATAAATTGGCAACCATTTCAAAAGTCCTTAAAGTCTTCAAGTTCTATTATTAGACTTGCTCATTCCAATATAGGATCCTGTATTTGTAATTGTTTCCTTTTGCACGGTCAATGGAAGGTTTGACTGTCCAAGTAAGCAACCCCTTAAATTGTTGATGATTAGCAATGGTGTGGCCATGGTTGGATTCTGGTTCAATATCAACTTAGTTGAACTGATACTGTATATTCATGAAAATGCATAATTTTGATACTTTTTTTTAGCAACTGTAGCCACCTGCAACAGCCATTTGTTAATAATAAGCCTTGTTACTACACTGTCAGTTTCTGAACCTCATGAGGTCTAGAAAATCAGTGTTGTGCCTAATAAACCGCCCCTGCCTCGAATAAACGCCCCCTCCCCCCACGATTTTTTGGATAAACACTTCAGAAAAATGGTAAGCTTAGGCCTAATCACCTATTTAATGGTCGGGGAACTGTCGTAATAAGTATCATAATGCTGTATGGGTGCCAGTTGTACATAGTTTAATGTCGTATGGAGTGCTATGACCATCGAGGGAGGGGTGTTGCCGAAACAGCATACCCCTGCTGCGTGGAATCATTTTTCATTATTGGTAAATACAGCCGAAAAAAGCGTGTGTAAGGTGATTTTTGCAGGATTTTTGCTAACTTTCCAATTTTTTGACCTCATGTTAATTAAACCCTCAACTTTTGAAAAGCAAAACAGTGTTGGCAACCGCCCCCGTGACGTTATTAGACATACCGGTAACATCTCAGTATTGAAAACATTTCAAGATACAACCTCTTCAGATGATGCATTTTCTGAAGGATGCGGTTTTTTAACGTCTTTTTTTAAATGTTGTATAAAAAAAAAACATGTTTAGCGGCGCAGACAGACCCAGATTTTGCTTTTTGGAAGATTTGTTTTTTTTGTTTTGTCCATGTACATCATCCTTTTTTTGGCAATAATTTTATCAATTTTGACCTAAATTTAAGTGTTTGCAAAAATTGTTCCTTTTTCTCAAACTCCGATTTTTGGCTCTTTTTGTGCCAATTTTAACCTTTTGCCAGAGGAAAAAAATTGCATGACAACCGACCCTACTTGAAAAGGTCTCCCGCCCGTAAAACGGGTTTGTTTTTTTTTCGTCGTCCTTTATATTGGTATAAGGTGTTAAGTTTGTCTTGTAAAAAATGTTTGATGTAATGTATATCTTGATGACTTCAATATTATTTTAGGGGTTGTTGTTTAATTCTAATAGTCCCACACACTGAGGTCTAACCACTCCTGCTTGGCTCATTGCATGATCTAAAGAAAAAAAAAAGCATGAATATAACCTCTGAGTACCAATCAAACATACCTACCTATCTGTACAAACCTCTATGCTTTTCTTACCATGTCTCTGATGTGGCTAGGGCATGTGTGAACCTGAGTTTCGAGTATCTATTTTTGGTTTGTAACTTTGCAAATATTTGATTAATTGTAGTAAAGTATACCCTTTCTTTAAAGAAAATTGGACGATAACCCGATGATGGCATCATATTAATGTAAAACTTTCCGTAGTTTGAGAAAAATACTAAAAAACACGATGTTGCCCAAATTTTCAGACACCTCAACAAAAACAATTTGAATCATCATGATTTCCTTTGTTATTTTTTAGAAACAAGACAATTTGTCTAGGACGGTTTTTTCATTTTCTTAAATAGAGCTTGTTTCGAAATATCAGGAAAAAATGTCAAAAAAGTGTGATTTTTACTTTTCTTTTCCGAAATTTGAGGATATATTGGAGAATATCTTTAGTTAGAAATCGAAATGAAAAATTGAGAAAACGTCCCTAGAGAAGACCATTTGCTAGCGTAGGAAAGTTAAACCTTACCTTTACTTCGGTATTTTTGGATTTATCTTGTCGAAAATTTGCCAATTTTGGCGAAAATTGAACCTTTTGAGAAATCCGTGTTTGTCAAAAGTGACTTTCACGCCATTCAGCTGTCTCTTTCTCACATAACTTATCTTTGACTCCAAAATTAGTATGTTGTGCAAGTGATGAAAAGACATCTTTCTGCACTATTGATCAACATATTTTTTCTCTAACTCCAGAAATTAGAAAATTGAAATTTTCATCTGGTCTAAATTAGCGCTTTGTTTTTCTCATTTCCAAATAGTATTTTTCGTTTTTCCAAGATGCGTTCGCGCAAAATACATTAAACACGCTACGCTTCATTACGCAGCAAACATTCACCGCGCGCGACATGGTGCGCCTTGCGCCTGAACGGCGTGAAATGTGCTTAAATTCCCGCGTTTAGACCAAGCAGTTTTTGTGACTTTTTAGACCAAGTTAGTTATTTTTTTTAAATCGGCAAAATACAGCTCAGGAATTGTCCTGCAGTGATAACCTTTGTTGGTAACTAATAGAACACAGTTTTGATGTTTAAAATGGTGGCACAAATCAGAATTCGTGTAAAAACAAAAGCCCAGGGTTTACACTGTCCTTAATACGCATATAACCCTAATTATAACCAATGAAATCAGTCGGTAACCCTCAGGGTTTAAGCTTGTCTACACTTCCAGGTTCTTAACAGGGTGCACTTCAATTGTGTAATCTGTGACGTCAGATTGGCTACTATCAAGATGCGTAACCAAACTCTTTTGTACTTCACAGGACACACTCTCTTGTAGGCCCATGCCCCAACATAGAGTATACAGCTTTGCATGCTTTTTGTGTCGCCTGCTTATGCAGGAAGACCTAGGGATGGCTTTTTCGCTGTGAGCTATAGGCTGTGGCCTGTGGCAGTAAACAAAGGTAACTCATTTCTCACATACGCATTGACTGATTAATTTCAATATTTGGTCAGAAGAACCACTGTCATAATCTCTTATTTCATGTGCCTTGTATGTAAACAAAGTGACGTTTGATGACCATTGTGAACTTTGATCCCATTTTGGACAATCATAAAATTACATTTCTTTGGCACCAGATACATGAATACTATGTCACCAAAGTTACTCTAAATAACCACTGGCCATGACTTAATGTGGGATTTACACAGATTGACCTTTGATGAATCCTCTTGTGACTTGACCATTTCATTAAAATTAAACACCCAGTGCCTCACAAAAAACACTGCAAAAATCACACATCAAACATCACCAAACTATGACTCCTGTTGACAAACTGTGATAGCAGGGCCACAAGCCTTCCGGGAACGATGTAATTTTATTAAAAGATCATATTTCATCACAAAAAAAACTAGAATCACCAAAAATATTGACCTATGTTGTTCCCTCTTCATAATTTCAGGGAGTAACTCCACCACAACTGGAACACAGGGATCAAAGCAGCCTCCAGAGCTCTGGAAGCTTCAGTAGCAGCCAAAACACCACTCAGCAACAGTTCTTCCTGACTTCAATGTGCGCATCCTTTCTGATGTACAGTACCTGAGGATCTCAATGTCGCAGTATGGCTGTGCATGACGCCACGCGCATGGAGACGAGAGCAAAGCACAGCCCGACCACAGCCGAAAGATGACATTTTTCACCTGGATGGAGAGAAGCGACCAAAGGCAGCTAATGCCAAGTGGGAGTCTGCTGGGCTTGGACCAGGATGGAGTCAGGGAGTATAGCAGATATTATGCAGGTACAGGTTTGGTAATGAAAACAACATGCTGACATCACGAGATCATGTCTCAGGCCAGGGAAACGTTCATTGATACCATCCCTATGATAGTGTTTTCAGACTGTGGGTTGTGATTAGCAGGTTGACCTGGGGTATTAGTCTTTGTCAGACATGAGGATATAGCATTTGTAGTTAAAGTGCTTTAGGTGCAGTTTATTTAAATTCCCCTTTTGTCTTTCTAAGATATTGAATGACTGTGATCTGAAGAGTGCAAGAAGTTCGATATGTGCAATAGCTGCCCTATGATACATCTGTTGTGCTGCCATGTATTAGGATAACTCTCCGTTTCTTTCCTCGAATCAGTGGTACTTGTAAATAGTTCTTCAGGCGACACAGTCACCTGACGACCATTTCAAAAGCTAATGACCAAACACTTGGCATAAATGTATGTTTGATGGGAATTTCTGAAAATGGCCGCTATGCACTTAAGACCTTCTTGTTTTCACACCATGAGGATGTGTTTCTCAATGTCATGGTTCACTTACCTGTATAGTATAATTACCCCTCTGTGATATACATGGAGGTAGAACCTGTAAGGGACCATCTATGGAGGTAGAGTCACGGGACTGTTTCCTGGGAGACAAGAGCAGCTTTAGAATACGACAAAAGGTTATAATATACCAAATTAATCAAAGATCACAAAGGTCCATTTTTTTTCACCAAAGGTTCCCTACAGTCTAAAGATACCAGAGAGGTTAAGAGAGAATTGGAGTGTGAGGAAGAAATAGACTGGGGGAAGAAAGGAAAAAAGGATGGAAATGGATATAGAATAAGGCGTGAGAAGGGGGGACGAAGAGGACAGATGCGGAGAGGGGAGGGAAGGAGGGAGCGGTAGGGATTGGGGAGAGGCAACGGGTGGATGCTGAGAAGGGAGAGGGGAAGGATGGGGTAGGGCGGGGGGGAAGCTTGAGGGCAGAGTGGAAAAAAAGAGGAGAGGGGGGGGGATTCTTGGGAAGGGGGAGCGAAAGAGGGAGAGAAAGACAGACAGAAAACGGGAAGTGGGAACGAATTGGATGATGGGATGTGAGGGTGAGAGTGGGACGGGGATGTTGATTGCTGAGGGGCAACAAAAAGGGGGCAGTGGGGGGGGGAGTGGAAGAGGCTGTATGCAATTAAAACGAAACAGGAACGGAAGAGCAGATGGGGCGCGATGAGCGGAGGAGTAAAAGTGGTGAAGCGTGAGGGGACAACAAAAGAGGAGCACGGAGGGAAGGGGTGCAAAGTGAGGTGGGTTGTATGAAGAGAGTGAGAGCGTAGAAAATCAGCGGGGAAGCAGAGGTTGGCGGTGGAATGGGGAAGAGGAGGGGGCAGGAAGCAATGGCGGGCAGAATAGGGGGAAGACAGAGGTGAGGGAAGATGCGGGGGATGTGCGGGTAGGGCGAGCGACGAAATGAGGAGGGGGGAACGAGAAAGGGAACTGGAATATGAGATGGGGGGGAATGAACAGGGGAGGGAGGGGTTGAGGAGCGGGAGTGTGGGGGAGGTGGGGAAGGGGGGAGTGTGAGGAAAGAGGCTGTCAGAGGCAACGTGGTGAGGGGGCGTACGTGTGCGAACGGAAGGTGGGGGGGAGGCGAGGGAGGACTAGATAATGAGGTCGGAGCGTGGAGAAGGGAAAAGAAGAAGGGGAGAGGGGAAATTGATGAAGGGGGGCGCCAGAGGGCTGAAATGAGGGGCGGGGGGGGGGAAGAGGGAAGTGGGGGGTAGGAATGGGAGTTGGGTTAGTTTGAAGGACGGGAAGAAGGGGTGGGTAGGAAGTGGGAAAGGGGTTAAACGAAAGGTGGAGAGGGTAGAGAGAAGAGGGAGGGTTAAGGATCGTATATAAAACGAGGTGGAAATGGGAGTTGGGGGGGACGTTCCTAACAGCAATGTATGCACAACATACAAATACTGACTGCTCTATGGCATGGTGAAACTAAGGCCCATGGTGATCTTAAAACCAAGTTGAGGGTATGGTTGTTCGATATCACCAAGGCTATATAGTTTCACCATTCTGAAAAGAAATCATCAATAGTTGTTATATATACCATTATAGGTTTTTGTCATCTTGATTGTTAAAAGACATTCTAAGCCAGGATTCTAAAATAGGCCTAATAATGTGTTGACTTACTTTGGCAAAAGAAAGTATTGTCCTTTTCAGTCGTGTTACGTTTTTCTTCCACAACAGAACAACATTTTAACATATCAAAGATCAAGTTTACTGCTAAGAATACAAGGCCTTTTGTCATATTTAAACGGTGGTTTGAGAGCATATTATTACCTAATATATTCATGAACACATAATCATGTTGTTTCATTAGCTGATTCCTATTACAAGTGCTATTTCCCTAGGGACCCTGGGAAATAGTTCAGCACTATTTCCCCTACAACCTTGTCCCCAGAAGTCACGTGAAGTGTATAAAACACACGGTTTTATATCGGGGAAATTAGCACACTATTTTCCTTTGGTCCTGGCTACGGGCTATCACCCCTCACCCTTCGGGGTTTGGGATGATAGGCCCTCAGCAGTACTTGGGGGAAATAGTATACAACTATTGACTGCATGAGGGGCATGGGTTACAACTATAGGCCAAGTGATCTCGAAACCATACTGTTCCCGAGGCGTAAGCCGAGGGCATAGTATTGGTTCGATAGTCACCGAGGGCCTATAGTTTCAACAGGCTCCGAATAAAAAGCAGTCAATATTTTGTTTTATATACCGACTCTATAGATTCTTGTCACGATTGGTTAAAAGGACATTCTAATTCTAAGCCAGCACAGGCTATGAAAATTATCATGTATACATGTGTAGGCCTGGCATGAATGCATGTGTAACAATTTTGTGTAATTTAGGGTCCAAAACTTATGAAAATTAGCAATCAACCTTTCTTGTGTCATGCAGTGATGTTGGAGTCCAAAACGGATCACCGTAATCGACTTCTGCCATTTTTTTGTTCGGCAAGATGCGTACAACTCCGAATTCAGCACTTTTACACTGCCTGCAGATGGCCGTATCGGTGTCCAATTATAATCCTCGAATATCTTCACGGTGTATTTTACCTGCCGTTTTGGTATTAGCCCCTTGAGCTGCATCTCTGATTCATTTCACATCTTCTACAGCCATAGCATGATACAGGTCCTGCGATTCAGCCATTTCCTTGCCAAGCCTGCATCAGACTTGCACTACATTTTTGTTTACTCGTACTGGTCAGTTCGGCAGACTCAGGCTTGTCGGGCAATATCCTTCAAAATGCAAAAATGCTATCTCTTACACCAGCTTATGTACACTCATATCGGATTGATATATAGTCGTACAGCAGTCTCTAGGTTGGGAAGAGGTGTCCAGGGTATAGGTCATGAATGAGATGCCCGCTCTCCCAGGGCATAGTTCATTCTTGGTTCAATTCTTGAAGCAGTTAATTTATGCTCCACTTTTACCAATCATATACAGGGATCTATCTATGAGGTATATAATTTGCTCTATTTCCTCTAACCATGTATTATTCTCAATTGGTAGTGGTGACCACACGGGATGTAAGATGTGCAGACTGATCCAAAAATAAGTTCCTGCTGTCAAAGGAAAAGATGGCAACTTAACAGGAACAGGTGTTGGATATTACCTTCGTTTTCTGAAAACGATGTTAAATGTAACTGGTTTTGAATTTTTGGGAGCATTTTTGTCCATATTTGGGTTCACCAACTTGGCATCATTTGCCCTATTGAAACCCCATTGTTTGCCTGCTGATGACTGGAATAATAGATTTAAAATAGGAAGCCTATGGCATCATGACTAAAGTGCATGTTTAAGAAATTTTTAAACTGCATAAGCTTTTAGCTGAAAATTCCGAATACAGAATTTTTAGTGAGTCACCAATAATTAAACATCAAGCTCCGAAATATTAAATACCTGTCAATAAGGCAGAATTTACATTCAACGCAGATTAATTTAAAGTGCAACCCCCCCCCCCCCCCCCCCCCCCCCCCCCCCCCCCCCCCCCCCCCCCCCCCCCCCCCCCCCTCTATTTTGTGGGGGAGGACTCTTCTTTGTGGAGCAGTTTTCATCTGATCAACATGAAGATATACGCACAATGCATTGGTGCATTTATGAAATTTCCCAAGAGCCAGAGACATGTGGGACTGTTATGAAAGAACCTGATGTCATTAAAACGCTATCAAGTATTATTGTTTGAGGAAAACCTGACAAAATAAAACACGTATAAAAAATCAGTATGCAGTAATTAGAATAAATCTGTATTTACCCCTCTCTCAAAGAATCAACAAGTCTATCACACATGCATGATTCCAAGCTGTCAGATTGTGTATGTTCACTTTGTAAAATTTATAGAAAAATAGATGTTTATGCAGTCAGTATACAAGAATTTCAGGTGTGCGTAATATCAACTGGTGGATCTTGGCTGTTACCATAATATATATAGAAAATATATCGTCGGTTACATAGTGACGTATTTGCAAAATCTTCATTTTGAGAAAAACAGCTTTAAAGCTTTTGCAATCTTAATTTGCTCAATATTTAATTAACGTATTTCAATTAAAACGCTAGTGGAAAATCAAAATAAGTTAATTTCAAGTATATTTAAACAAATCAACTTCCAATGTGAAAAAATGATACTAAAGAAAATGTCATTGGGTTGGTGGAAAACGACAAAATAGCAATATCAACTTGTAAATAACAAATATCTCGCCCAAATACGAGTTGTGCGATGGCGTTTTGCACAAAATTTAACTCTACCATGAACAAAAAATGTCGTCACAAATACGTCAGTGTGAAATGGCATTCAAAATGCAGATACAATACTACAATACTATAAGGTCTGCGCATAAAAGATTTTGACACATACGTCCATTATTGATGCAGACATTGAAGGTTTTGCAACTATCCAAATTAGTTAATATTTTTCTAATTTTTTACTTTTTTTAATATTGTGATAATTTTGGTAAATTTGTAAATAAGTAAAAAAAACGTGGTATGTCAATTCCTCCAAAGTAAAAATGTTGAATACGTCACTGGGATGCGGCCGACGAATATTTGTTGCACTATTTTAGCTTTTTCTACCTGTTCCCTCTGAATGCTATTAATATATAAAGAAAACTATTTGATTAGTTACACAGAGTTAGATCATGTATGTGCCCAATCAGAGTACCGTAAGAAATGTATTAATCCTCAAAGTGTTCAATCCACCATTGCTCTAGCATCTTTCTTACCAACCTTTTGCAAGAATGGATATAAGCAGCAAGATGTAGGCAACTACATTCTGTAGCATACTTCCATGTTGTGTGTGGTGTTCATGCCATAGGAGAGAGAGGGTTGTAGTCAGTTGTATTTCAAGCTCTATTAACACTTGGTGAAGTCAAACAGCACATCCAGGTTCTGATACTGCTGTTATGTTGTTGTTATACCATGTGGAGAATTAATCAAACTGCATTTATATGATATTATATCTTATTAAATGTCAAGCTTAGGTTCACTATAAAATTAATCTGATCTATTGCCAGATAAATTGTATCTGTAGTGATCATAACACATAATACTATAGTCATGTAGTGGTGAGAAAATCAAATACATCATACAACCCGCTAGCTTAAAGTAGTTCTGTATCATTTACCATCTAAACATTATAGTATGTTCAGAACTAAGATAGTTTTCTTCATCACTCTTTCTCTCTCCCCATCTCACTTAATATAGTGTGTAGATTTTTCTGTATATCAAATGTATATTGTCAAATTATGAGATTATGCAATCAGCGATTCCTGAATTAGAATATAGAATTGACATGAAGTGTGTGAGCAATGTGCATAACATGCAAATTGGAAGGGGGCACAGAACCAAGCTGTACTTGATGCTCATGTTTTCTTGAAGATAATATTTCTGTGAATAGAATAAGAGAGGTGCTATGGAAGAGGCTACTGAAGCAACAAGCAGATCCATGTCTAACTGGCTGGATGATGGAAAAAAAAGTACCGTTACAAATCCTGGGCCCATTTCACAAAGACTTACAATCGATTGTAAGTTTGATTTATCAAGTGTAACTCGATCAAACATAAGTGTGAACTTGATTGTAAGTTCAAACTTACGCTTGATCGAGTAACTTACAATTGATCGGAACTCTTTATGAAACTGTAGCATCAGTGTTTCTGGGTAAACACTGATGAATCAATTAATTCCCTTGGTGAGGCAGATATCATCAGTATTATCTACATTAAGATGCAGTTTGACATGTAATCATAGCCAGTGCAAACATCATTTGATTATAATGTTTTGAGGTAAATGTATTTGATGCATCATGTAGGATACCAGGTACATGTACTGGCCATTATTAGAATTGGTGTATAAAATAGCAAAATCTGTCAATTTTGAAAGTGCTTCTTTGTTTCCTAGCAGCCTTCTTCATTATGTCATAATTTTGAAATAAATGTTCAGGATGGGCCTTGAGAATAAAAAAAAGTTATCCTTAGCATGTTTTTTGTCCAACCACAAGAAGACCATTGGACAAATGCAACTTATACCTTCATTTGACATGATATGGTCTTTACTCACACATGTCATGAAAAATAAGGCAATATATTCTATTTCGGGAGTCCCTCACTTGGCTAATTAAGCCAATCTACCTGTATATAGAGAGAAATATGTAACAGAAAAGATAAATGTTAACCATGTTGACTTTATATATATGACTATTATACTTGATTATCGGTTTTCTATAGTTGTACAAGTATGTAATGATACAAATGTGCCCTGGTCAAGCAGGATGAAAGCTACATCATGTAAATGTGGTTTTCAGACTTTAATGTCAAAATTGCTCTGAATCCCAAGAGATTAGGGCAAGGATATGACAAGTTATCAAGAAAAAACAACAAGCTGTTGTCATCATACAGATACCCAACAGGCTAAGATAATCCTATTTCATCAGACCCCACCCGGTACTTTTAAGTTGGAAACGGTCTCGCTGGAGGTGTCGCCACGAGGCATATATATATCTGTGGCAGTTTTGTTCCTAAATCTCTGTTACGTATCACTCCTATTGGGATTTATTTCCCTATCGTTCTAAGATAGTAAAAAGACGCATTATGTTATGCAGAGTTCTTTGCTCTCTGTCCATGAAAGGCACTGTATAGAATCTGGCAACACAAGGGAAATTCACTTACAATTAGTTACTGTGACTGTAACTGCATTCTGACTGAAAACCATCCTAGATGACGTAACTTTGATATTGCTTGACCAGACCACAACCCTAGTGCCACATTGCCAACAATATATTGTTAGTCTTCCTCATTCACCCATGTGGTTTGTTGATATCCCTCAAGTTTCAAAAGGGGTAAAGATTGGTTGTTTTAGGAATAGTACCAGAAGTTTGTATCAAGTGACAACTTTTGTCCAATAACATCTGGGGAAAGATTAATATGGAGATTTTAGTTAATCACTGAATCTTTTTACTTAGGGTCATGGCTCAATGCTAAATACAGCCATGTGTACTGTAAACCTAACCAATTGGCTATGCATAACCCACTGTGTTCTACCTGCCTATCTATCAGCATCTAAGCACTATTTTGATTGGTTACTTGAAAGGTAATACCATGTAATGAGCAAATCAGAGATACTGTAGAATGGTGGTATGGTTTACACAGATATAGAAGCACTCTTATGATTAGTTACTTAGAGGGCTATCTCATGCAGTGTCCTGTAATAAGCTAATCAGACAAATTGTATCATAGGTATCATGCTTTGCTCAATTTTGGAGTTGCATGAGTAGATGTTTTGGAGATGTTTTTATCCAGTCCTTAATTCTATACATCCATATGTACTTTGTGCACATATATGGGTGTACTCTGAAGTATTTGACTGTGCTAATTTGTTTATCCAACAGTATTGTATTTTTAACCAAATTTAGCAAAAATATAGGAAAAAAAGACTAGGTTGATGTATCTACCTTGGAGTTTTGAAAGCTTAGCCATTAAATAAACTCCGTAAGTATGAGACACCCTGCATCAACCTGGTTGGGTTCTAGGTATTAGAGAAGTGTTTTAACCATTGAACTGTGACCTCTGGTACTGATATAGTGGATAGTGATAATGATGTAGCTGATTAAAGGTCAGCTCACCAAACTCTGATTATCAAGTAGTTTTGTGCTTTGTCTACTCTTCATTGAATTATGATATGTTTATAATGATCGTGAAGTCCATTTGATTTTGTGACAGATAAAACATTGCAATTTATATTAAGAATAAATTGTTGGATTTAATTGTGAAAATAGTTGCTTTGTTGTTTCAGAGGTTTAAATAGTAATTAAAAACACAGATGGCGGGTTAGACAAAGTGATAGGCAATATTATATGGTCGAGCAAAACAACCTAAATATAAACTATATTAAATGATGCAAACTAAGGATTTGCAAATTAAAAAGGATTTATTTTGATGTAATAATTTATCTTGTCATGATGTTGTCCAGATCGTTTGTGATGAGGCATTTAGAACTGAAGTTTATAATTTGCGTTTGTACTATTTATTGAAAAAATGTTACAAGTGTGATAAAAATGGTGGAACCTCTCTAATTCAAGATATGGTGGGAAATAATTGTTAAGAAAATGATTTCCTACACTTGAAAATACTACTGGTTCTACTAGTGAGTTGCAGCTCAAAAGAAGCTGTATGTGTTTCTGGATTTATGGCCATTACAATGAGGAAAGAAATCCTTCGTCTGTAAAATCACGTTTTCATGTTAGATATATGAAGATCTAGATTATTAGTCTATAGAGATTTATAATGTATGTAAGAGTTTATACATTCCTATATTCTCAGACACAAGGACAGATTGCCCATTCTTATACATGTATGTACTGTGAATTGGGTGGGTGGTGTTTTAAGCACTGTTTGGGTATTGCCAGAATGTGCTTCATGAGACCAAGTTTACTCAGGTTTGACCTGTCACTGACAACTTGGAGAAAGAATTAGAATAATGAGTACTTTTGTGTAATGACGTTTGTAACACATTTGAATTGTCATGGTGTATGTGAGGGAGTGATGAGAGCATATCAGCAAGCACATTGCATTTCTGTAGTCTGACGGCTTGTTGCAATTTTTGGAAAGAATTTAGTATTGTGCCACACCACCCAATGAATTCAACAGCCTCAACAGAATAAACTGCATGTTGAAGGATGTGGTGGCAGAATACTGAATTCATCCCATTTTTTTGCCACTTGCCCAAGAACATTGAATTCAAATCTGGTTTATGCTAGCCACAGAGTCTGCAAGTATTCAGAGACCAGACATTACAGAGAGGGCAATGATGGAATACTTTTTTGGTTTGTTGTGTTCCGGTCGCTGATATTTGTAAGCACTTGCTGTTTTGATGTAAGAACTCTACAAACAAGGATTCTACACAACAATTTGGTATGTTGACAATTTGGCATATCCAACAAGCTTGGACAGTAGACCATTGACATTTTGCGGATGACTTCTAATAACAGTGTAAAATGGGTAGACGTTTCATATGGAAGTCCCAAGCATGCAAATGAGGTATTGCCATTGATTCAGTCAAGCGCTGTACTGCACAACTTCAACAGCGCATGATGAATCAATTGTAATACCTTATTTGCATGCTTGGGATTTCTATATGAAATGTTTACCTTAAACTGAACAGTTTTGGCTCACTGAGGGAGTTACAAACTGCTTAACAGTATTCAAACCTGCTAGTGGCGATTGCATAGTACATACAAGTTTAGGAGTGATTGACCTTAGTCCTTGGGTGTGAGGTTGATGGAGTTAGTGAGATTTGCATCAACCAAAGATTAGCAATAAAACTTTTGAAACCATTCACATACTTTTATAATGTATAATCTGAAAGCTGAAAAGCACTTTAACACACTATAATTGACGTGTTAGCAGTTTTGAAAGCTGCTGCTAAATTTTCCTCACGTTTATAGAACTTGGGCAAAGCTTGTACATAACAGCGTATGGTGAAACACTCATATCATTGGGTTTGTATTGTAAATAGCCGTCCTATTCAAAAGGGTCAGTTTGTACACCTATGTATAGGTGTTTGAACTTTGCCGTCAGAGATGAGAATGATAGCCTAGTCTCAATACCAGGAGGGCAAACATCCAATAAGATGTATAAACATGATGTATAAAATAAGTTTAGGAAATGCCTCCACAGGTTATTGTATTAAAATGTTTGTAAAGATGAGCAAGATTCCTAAAGTTTGCATTTGGTGAGGTTCACCAATGTTATAAACCAGCCTTTTGTGGACAATGGTACCTAAGTTTGTGTATGTACCATATCTAAAGCAGATGGCTTGTTGTCTGGTTTTACAGAACATTTTTAACAGCTAGGCTGGACATTCTATTTAAAAAAACACTTTTCATCCTAGGGTGTTATCTCTGGCACATCGTAGTGATACCATAAACATGTGGATGTTCTTAATTATGTGCTCTCCTTTGTATATTGGTGTACAAGCTGTACCGTGAGGGATGATACTCTTTATACCTTCGTCTGGGTGCAAAGGTAACAAACCTTTTTCTCTGTCAGAAGCTAGCACATATTGGGTACGGTATCATGATGCAATATACCTTGTATTTATAGGATCAATTACTCAAGTGTTTGTTGTTATATATGAGTGATCAAACTTTGTCCAAGAAATCTAAAATAATAAATATTTAAAGTTCATGTTAAGATGTGTATTTCAGTGATTTCTGTTGTATAGCTTGTGAATAAATAAGCTTATATTACTATACAGATATAAAACAAAAGCCATTATGAGAAATGAGGGGTGTGCATGTGCTGCAGAGAGCTAGGTTGCACACTATGTATTGGTGATAGTCATAGTGTGAAGATATGCAATTTAGTAATGGAGAAAAAAAGTTTAGTTGCCACCCCCGAGGTGATTATAGTAGGCGAGGGAGCAATTTCTAACAGACTTTACCAATTTCTTCATATTACATACTTTGCTGCTAAAAGATTTTGGATCCCCATTTCACCTATTTTGTTTAGACAAAGATTAAGGTTCCGTCCTCGTATAATTCAGGTTTCACCTTGTGTATGTTAAAATAGTAAAAAAATGTACATTCCCCTCAAATGACTTATTCCCTCCCTGCACAAATAGCGGTCACTCCCTTACTGTGTAATGTAAAGGTGGGTGACCCGCAGTCAGGATCCGATTTTTCATATTTTTTTCTTTCATGTGGAAATATATCGCCAAAAATGCAATTACAAATTTTGGGTTAAATTGGCACAACCATTTGGATATTAGAAGCAAACATGTACTAAATTGGCCTATAGGACAGTGTGTGTTAAAATTAGGGTCAACCACATTTGAGACGTTTTTTGTTCGTAACATCAAAAGATTAAATTTCAGTGGGTTAATGAGAAATATATACACTCTCTTCTGATACCAAAACCTCAATTCTGATTTGTGGGGATGAGGTTGTTGGTCAAGTCACCCATTTGGACAGTCCATAGCTCAAAATCTGTTCCAGTGACTGCTGTATAATATACAATGAAATTATGATCCCCTGCAAAAACAAAAAGCTGCAAATGTTAATTTTCAATAAGTGATACTACATAGGTATATCTTCATTCACACTACCCGTCACTGCAATTAAATAGATATTGCGTTTTGGTAACATGAACGTTGTACATGTTGAAAATACAATTTTGAAGGAAACAAGTATATCAATCAATGTACAGCTATGTTAATACATGTTTCATAATCAAATGTCGGCACACGCTGTATTATATATACATGTACATAGGCTTACAAATATATCCCGCCTGCAAATAAAATTTGTGTTACAGTTTGGGTAAAACAGCAAACTGATAAAAAGTGATAAATTTATGGAAAGCACCTTTGTTCGCCAAAGAAAACAATTCAAGACATTTTTGAATGATTACATTGTGTGGTTTTTCATATATATTCCGTTCCTTCTCAAGTTCAAGGGTGACGTCATGACATGACTCTGCATTCGCTCTAGCATTTCGATTGTGCCGCCTTTATTTGTGTGCGTAAATGCTGAGATTAGTGCACATGTTTCTTGGGCAAGAAAACTAACTTTTTTTTTTTTTTTTTTTTTTCACGCTACCCGTCACTCTACATAGGTATATCTTCATTCACGCTACCCGTCACTCTACATAGGTATTATCTTCATACACGCTACCTCACTACATAGGTATATCTTCATTCACGCTACCCGTCACTCTACATAGGTGGGATATCTTCATTCACGCTACCCGTCCACTCTACATAGGTATATCTTCATTCACGACTACCAGTCAATCTACTAGTATATCTTCATCACGCTACACGTCACTTACATAGGTTATCTTCATTCACGCTACCCGGGCACTCTACATAGGTATAGCTCATTCATTCCGTACCAGTCACTTCTACATAGGTATATCTTCATTCACGCTACCGTCACTCTACATAGGTATATCTTCTATTCACGGCTACCCGTCACTCTTTACTAGGTATATCTGCTTCACGCTACCGTCACTCTACATAGGTATATTCTTCATTCACGCTACCCGTCACTCTACATAGGTTATTCTTCATTCACGCTACCCGTCACTATAACATAGGTATATCTTCATTCACGCTAACCGTCACTATACATAGGTATAGATTAATCCACGCTACCCGTCACTCTACATAGGTATATCTTCATTCACGCTACACGTCACTCTCATAAGGTATATATTCCAAATTTTTTCCCCACGCTACCGTCACTCTACATAGGTATTCTTCATTCACGCTACCCGTCACTCTACATAGGTATATCTCATTCCACGCTACCCGTCACTTACATAGGTGATCTTCATTCACGCTACCCGTCACTCTACATAGGTGGATCTTCATCACGCTACCGTCCACTCTACATAGGTATATCTTCATTCAAGTACAAGTCACTCTATAGGTATATCTTCATTCCCGCTACCGTCACTTTACATTAGGTGAATCTTATGAACGTACCCGCAATCTACATAGGTATATCTTCTTCACGCCTACCGCACTCTACATACCGGTATATTATTCATTCACGCTACCCGTCACTCTACATAGGTATATCTTCATTCACGCTCCCGTCATCTACATAGGTATATCTTCATTCACGCTACCCGTCATCTGCAATTATATAAATATGGTTTTGGGAACATGAACGTGTACATGTTGAAAATAACAATTGAAGGAAACAAGTATATCAATCAATGTACAGCTATGTTAATACATGTTTCATAATTCAAATGCTGCACCACGCTGTATTATATTCATGTACCTGGCTTACAAAATATCCCGCCTGCACATAAAGTTTGTTTTACAGTTTGGGTAAACCAGCCAATGATAAAAGTGATAAATTATGGAAAAGCACCTTGTTCGCCAAAGGAAAACAATTCAAGACATTTTGAATGAGTACATTGGTGGTTTTTATTATACTCCGTTTCTTCTCAAGTTCAAGGGTGGCATCATGAAATGGAAATCAGCATTCGGCTCTAGATTTCGATTGTGACGCATTTTTTGTGGGCGTAATGTGAGATTTAGTTGCACATGTTTTGGCAAGAAAAAGCTAACAAGTTCAGTGGGGTTAACCCTCGAATGGAGCTTGAACAGGAGATCGATATTGAGGCCAGGAAAATAATGTCAAATCAACAAAAACTTTAGAGATTTATTAACCAGGTAGGACAGTTCCCAAGCATCAGACTTAGTTTGCAGTTGATTGAGGCTAGACTGGGCTTTGGTTTTCCTATGTGATAGTCATGGTTTAGTTTGGGTATTCATGAGACAGCAGTGGAATATTGACTGACATTTTATACTTGCAGCAGGTGGCATTACACATGTATCTTGGGGTAAAGTGGCAATGCACATTTTCACAAAATATGAATTCGTCAATTTGATCTCAAATGATAGTCAGGCCATTGGAAGAAAGAAATAGAGTAATTTTTACACTAAAAATAACATACTCAAAAACACGCATAGGGATGTGGTATAAGAGTTAAAAGGCATCCAGGAAATTGTAGGCTAACTTTAAGTTTTCCATAACTTTAATCAAACAAAGTGTATTTACATGAATATTAATAGATTGTACTAATTGATATTAAACACAACAAAGTCACAGACAGGTCAAACAGGAAATGCTTTGGAAACCTGCATAAGGCTGCCTTGTTTTAATGCCATTTCCGTCGTCGCTGAATTAATGTCCCCGGCGACATTTAATTATAAAATCGTTCTGTTTACCCATAGGGACGTTGATTTGATCTTAGTCATTTCAGGTGAGGGCAATGTATATAAAAGCTGTAAAAACCATGGAAAAAATACGCATTTGACAAATCTTGAGGGGGAGCGCATATTTTTCCAAATGTGCTAGTGTCTCTTTAAAATTGCAGTTTCTAAGTAGCCCTCTGTTCTATGTGATCAAGTTATCGCTTGATTCAAGCCAACCGAGTACTTACTCAACTCATAATGTAGACCATTATCATTGTCGTAGTAACTGTTTAAACCCCCAAACAAGTGGACTCTTGAAATATATATTCTCTATAGAGTATAGAAAACCTTAGCTTTTGTAATTTGTTACCTAGCTAAATAAATCCATGGTACAACAGAGTGGAGGGCGTTGGTTTAGTGACCCATTGCCAGTTTTGTGACCGAACTCTATACAATGGTTTGGCTGATCAACACGTAACGGTATATACGAGATGAATGACGCATCGGCAGAATTGCTTGGTATGCCCAAAACAATCGCATTCCAGTGTGATCACGTTTAAACAGACGTTGTATCTAAGGTGCCCGTTTTAAGGACATGCCATTCCATACACGCAACTTCAAATAATGGAGCTCAATAATTAGCTGGATCTGTACGGTGTCAGTCGCGTATACACATTTTAACAGAAAACATTTTTTGTAAATGACCAGCTCTTAACCTCCTGCTGGGCTTCTTTTGGGATTACCAATATGGCTGACAGTGGCTTCAAGTATGGAGCCCAGGTGACAAATCCATTGTAAGGAGATCGGTGGTTTTTGGATGTTTGAACTCATCTTCGGTTTTTGCCATTCAGAAAATGCTGGGTCGGCACATGTGACAATGACGATACGGGAGGACAATATTTTGAATACTGTTATGTGAAGTGTTCAAGTATGGCCACAACGGGCACTTTGAATTCAAGAATAGGTGATGTTTGATAGGTGCAAAATGGACAATCGAAACGAATATCAAGCTTGTTACCTATTGGCTGGGATTGACCAATGAGGGTGGATGCAAAACTAAGTTGAAAGATTCGTCCCTCCAAATAGGGTAGGTTGGTTAGGTGGTACTAATAAAGCTCCCGATCTTTAAAATCAATGACTGTGAAGCCCTTTTATCGATGTGAAGAATAAAACAAAAAAAGAAAACACTGCCTGGTTGTCAAACAACATGATTGGCCAGGAAAAAAAAATACTTGTGTGTTAAAATTAAAAAGTAAAACACTTCAAACATGTGCCTAGTGGCCCTAACCTTAAATAACATTTTCTGAACAATTAAACTAAAATCATCACCACCTAGAAATATATTATCAGATACAGTGGTTTTGAGGCTTTTTTCAACTTGGTGATCTCATAATATTTTTCTGCATTCAAAAGTTTTGATGTAAGTGATGTGTTCTTGCGTTTCAAGCAACAATGTAAACCGTATATTGTCTGACTGCATTAGGGACTTAGTATTAGGTTTTCCCGTTCGGTTTCGCACAATGTTCATCCGATTCAACAATTGCTTCGTTCAAATTCGTCCCAAAAATCGAAAATGTACATTGGCAAACTCGATTCTTCTTTGGACATTCAAATAGTCAATGATCCAACGATTTCAATCTAGGTTCATCAGTTTCGTCCCGTGTTATGAATTAGTCCGACCTTCAAACGGAGATATATAATGGGTAGTTGGATTAAGTCTTTGGTCACTGGGTTTTCAACGATTGGTCTTTTCAATTCGCAGTTGTTTTCAGGGCAAAAAACCAAATATATATTTGGTGCAACTTGCTGGCACAAAAATCAAGCCATTTTGTGTTTTAAGAGCCAAATATTGGCTTCTTTCACTAACTTAAAACATGAAAAGCTTGTTTTATCATTTTGACATGAGCCAAATTTAAAAACTGCATGTAACTAAATATAGATTCACATTTTAATTATCTTGAGTTGTCCCTACCACAAACTTTAGAATTTGATTTCAAATCCATGTATTAGAGTGCACCCTCTCTTGAATGATACATCACCAAATAATTGCCGTCTAACGTCACTTCCTATCCTGTTAGAGCCATTTTGCAATGAAGGCCTTAAAACCATGCCTGATAAACCCGCCCAATGCAGGCCTATACGACGAATTCGAATGATATGTTTATGAATCCCGGATGACCAATGACGAAATCGGTTGGCCATATACGACGAATTGTAATGAACCCCCTACAAATTTGAATTCCCGACGAATCGGTGCGACCCTTTGACGAGTTAGAGTGCCCTAGGGTTTAAGTTGGTTTACCAAAGACGAGAATCCGAGTTTTGCAATGTACATTCGATTTTTTTTGGGACGAATTTAAACTAACATTGTTGAATTCGGATGAACATTGTTCGAAACCGAACGGTAAACCTATCATTAAAAGGCTTGCTGGCAAACCCACTGTTCCAAACTTACCTTGACAAAAGGCTTATATCTTGATATTGGCCATATCAAATTATTTATCAGGATCACTGGTGGAATTATAACAAAACTAAATATACATGCAGCCAGTAAGCATTCATTGTGTTACTAATTTTGGTGGATCTTGGGTTTTCTGGAACACGTAATATTTGTAGTGGTGACATTAAATGAACAAATCCTTTATACACTTATGAATCAACATCATAAGGTAATTTGAGAGCTACAAATTTTAGTTCAAATAGCTCCGCCTTTTTATGTTCTTCACAGTAAATCTTAATGAAAAAATTTCATTCTACTTATGCATGACATTTCACCGGAGCTATTATTATTGGTGTTTTTTGGTATAATGTCAATGAAGCGGTTTCCCTCCCGTAGGATTTTTAGGGCTACCAAAATGATTTTCGTGCTGTTTTTTTCATTCAGTATGACACAACTGGTCATAAAAATGATGGTGCAAATTTTCAGACTGCTGCCCCCCTTCTTCAAGGGGGAAATGTTACTACATGAAATGTGAATCGAGTCAAATTGTTTTTTAATGTAAATTAACATGTTCCATTTCCTTATAAGGATTAGAAAAAGTATATAATTTTGGCCTGGTTCTGACCTTTATTTATTTAGCGCTATAGCCCCCATAGTGGTTCAAGGTCATCCTGGGGTAAAAATTCACCCAATGCTCATATTTTGTGAAACTGGTGCATAAAGTTGTTCGTATTGTCTCATAGGGCCAAAAAATGTGTTTTTTACAAACAGTGTGTGACATTTGGGTTGGCTAATTACATAGTAAAATGTAGCAAGGTCTATGTGTGGGGTCACAAAAACCAAAACTTTCCCCTGCATTTTTGCAATGGTGATATCAACAAATCAGTTAAATGCATATTCCATGTATTCTGTTGGCCGAGAAATCATTTGACACACCACTTTCACCAACATCTTTACACCCATGGTGACCTTGAACAATTATGGGGCCTAACTGCTTAAACTAAAGGTTGGAACCTAGTCAAACGTATATACTTTTTTAATCCTTATAAGGAGACAATGCGTTATTTTTACATTAACACACAATTTGCTTCAATTTGAATTTTGTCCCTGAACTAACATTCCCCCCTTGAAGAAGGGGAGCCGTCCAAAAATTTGAACTCTCATCCTTTTCTGACAGTTTAGGTCCTCTTGAACTATTGAGGACCCAAACACAACAAATCAATTTTATAATGAAACTCCTACAGAAATACACACCAAACATACTTATATTGGAGACAAGACTTAATTTTGTGGCCTCTCCCAATGTCTACATTGCATACAACCTTTATCCCTGCAACATGGCAACAATGCAGTGGAAGGTTAAAGGTCTTTTGACGGTGTCCATTAATGTTGTCTTCTGGCTGATGGAGCTTTGTTGAGCTTGTGACATTAAAGAGTCATCAACCTTAAGAGTGTTTAAACCACGGGACTCACTCCATTTGTTAGTTGTTGCACTCATTTTTGGAACTCCTGAGTTACTACATTCATAAGTTGAAGATGATTTTGTAAATCACGTTGTTGAACTTCATTCTATGCATGGAGTTGTGTTGAATTGAACTTGGAGCTTTAACTTCATGAATATTGATGAACCGGTTGGCAACATATGTTTTTGTACTAATGTAAAATCAACACAAAGTAATTGTATCAACTTGTTTGAATGTCTGACATGAGATCAATCATTGCCCAATGGTTGTGAGCCCATTACATTGATCACCATTGCGTTAATGTTGATCAATGAGGGGACCTCCAATTCACTTATTGTCAATGTAACTTATTTAAAGAGCCTAACGAATTTATAAGTCCAGTGAATTTAAATAACATGAGTTAACTAGGCTTTTTAAATATTTGATGGTATGACAACTAAATTGTAGCAAGACAAATGATATCAAGAGATGCAATAAGGATGAACACAAAAGGTGTTTGATGAGTCTCTTACATATCTCCAACCAACATATCAAATAAGTCATTAGTTGTCAACAGTTAGCAGTTCATACCTGGTTGACATTCAAAAAATAGTCTTTGACAACAAAATTGACGTTCTTCACTGTAAATTACACACAGCCTGTGGTTCTACCTATCAATACAATGTGTAATACATAAACCTGACAAACTTCAGCAGCACCAGTATTGATTGAATGTATCTCTCAATTTGAACTGACGTATTCTGAATAAGATAAGGCAACTTATTTTTATCAGTAACATTTTTTGAGAATTGGTAATGGATAACATTTTTTCATTATTTTATATCTTTTTTGGCATGTGAATGGACCTTTTAATTCAGTTTACAGCATTATATCTCTGCCAATTCAAATTTGTGAAAAATAAGTTGCTCACATAAAGGTTGTTTTACAGTACGTGAACTGATCAAGCGAAATGAGGACGAGGTGAAGCAGAGTGAAGACTAAGTGAAGTTGAAAAGCAGGGAGGATATTAAATGTAGTGGGAACTAAGTCAAGCACAGGTCTATTTAGTATTTCAGGCCAGAAATATCAGTAGTTCTTGGATTAAATTACTCAGAATTGAACAAAGAGTTGCCAAGTTACACCTGAACATGTTCCGAGTTATTTAGAGATTTAATATTGAATATATTAAGTTATTGTGGGTCTTATTTATTTGCACTTGTAATAAGATTTGAGCAAAGGTTAGGGGTGTGAAGTGTACAATTGGATTGGGAGTTAGGAAATTTATTCCTAAAATTTATAACCATACGGACCTGCTCAATCTGGTAGACCAGTTGTATTAAATGGACTATAATAAGCACCAACAGGAGGTCTGGTGTAGTGAAATACTTGGGGGAACACAAAATGACCTCTTCGCTAATTCACACCGCAATTCAAAAAGGATTATAGCCCTGTCTACTTTCCGCGCGAGTTTTAGAAATCTGGTCTCAACAAAATATGATGCGCACTCAGACTGCTTACATTGGAACAATGATATGGCTGGTAAACTACCGGGCTATTGATTTGTCAAAGGTCAATGGTTCTATATATGGGTATTCTTTGAAAACTTTATTTATGAATGAGTTTTGGAACTCCAAACTCACAAGCAAACTAGGTGACATCCTCAATTGCTGATCAGTTCCATCTTTGTAATGGGTAGAATCATTTTCATCTCACAGAACCTAATTGGTAGTGAAAATTTCAGATTGAATAGTATAGTGAAACTGTTTTAATCAGTTATTTTGGGTGGTATTTTAAAAAGGGATACACAGAAAATGTAGAGTTGTTACATTAAGATTCCATCCAATCAGCTCATGAAATGATCCAGTTATAATTAAATAAAGGTGTTTTAAAGAAAAATGCTAAAATGTTCTTATGGGAAAACAATATCCAAGATGTGTGTGCCCGTATTCCTTGCCAATTAGTTATCTTTCAGAATATAGGACAGCGTTCAAGCTCTGGAAACTGCGCGTTGGTGCGACCAGGAATGGTGGAGGAAACTTAAAGGGAAAATATCCTACTTAAAATACCATTTTCTAGGGTGAAAATGAATTTTTGTTAGAAAAAAATGATACTGAAATAAAAAGGCATAATATTAACTTGAAAATTTTTCCCAAGCACTTTGTACAGGCATTATTTCTGCCAAAAGTTTTTTTTTCCTCAAATTTGACAAAAATCGGTCGCAAAAAAAATAAGCCTTCAAAAATGGGACTCCTCAGAGGCTAAACAAATATAAACTTGCTCTAGAGGGATGTCTTGGTCTATGAGCAAGTTTTATTTTGTTTAGCCTTAAACCTACAGTTTGAAGGACTATTTTTTTTGCGGAAGGCCTTTATTTTTTTTCCCCCCCTCCGAAATGGTTAGGGGTTAGGGGTAACATTTAATACTTTATTTTTTTCAGTACATTCAACTTAGTCAATTTTTATATCATTATTTAGCTATTGAAATACTGAAAAATGACACAAGGAAGCCATCACCATACTCATACAATTGAGGAGTTATGGCTTTTTATCACAAAATTGGGCAAAAATGGCATTTTCCCAAATCAATTGTCACCCTGACAGCCACTTTCAACCCCGTTACAAAAATAAAGGAATAAAAATGATCCCATTTTATGATTGTACTATCCAAAGTACCCCTGATCAAGTGAGTAGCCATGAAGAATTAGTCACTACTAGGTAAGTTTTCATGTTCATAACACGCACAGGAACCATTAGCAAGTCAAATTGTTGTTCACCCGGAAAACGACCATTTTGGCTTAAAATTGGCCCAAAAAAACTGAATTTTTCTCAAAATCAGGAAAATATGGGTTAAGTGGCCAAAAATCTCGAAAATATGACATTTGACCCTTAGAAACATTAGAATCAAGAATTTGGAATGTTTTCACCCCTAAATTATTTTTTCACACCTTGTCGCTAAACGTAAGTCAAAACTTGAACGCTGTCAAGATTGACTTGGAAGGGGAGTTTCCGTAACCTGGACCCATCTGACACACTTATGATTTGTAACCCACTTAATGGAATAAAGCCCACAGGTTTTCTTCCGTTACGTTTCCGAATCCATAAGTGTGTCGGAAAAAGTGTCAGATGGGTCAGGTTATGGAACTTCCTTGAGAAAGGGGTCAAACTTAGAACATTGAGGTTGTAGAGGACAAAGACGGATTGAGCTTCAAATTCAAGTCAAATTCGGTGTCGCCGTTGTCATGACCACATTATTGGTTGTGAAATACAATCAAATGGCATGCACCTGGAATTAAAAGGATTTGATTTGGTTACTGACAACTTGATAAAATGCTCAGCAGTGTCTATGGCAAGACCCCTGATACAAAAAAAACCAAGCAATTCACTGTAGAAGTAAATAAGTGTAGGAGCGTCGATACACACGGCCCGGATCGGCGTACTCGTTTGAATAAATCCTGACAACACCACAAGCAATTACCAATGACTTGTGGATAGACAAAGAAGAAGACTGTAGAAGGGCCATGTAAAGACAATTGTTTCCCCAGCAATAGATTCCAAAACAAATCACGGGGCACATTCACATAATAATGTTCACTGTATGGTTTGAATTCTCGGTGCTATAGCCTTGTGATTTGTTGCACCAATTTCCAGGCAACATCCTATAGACGTGACAAGTTTCCCAAAACAAAGTTATGACATGTGAGGAAGTGTGAAGAATATGCCCATACAGCTATAGCATTCGATAGCCTTATCATACTGATTGAGGGCAAATTTTAAAAGCCCACCACCACCTTTGGGCCCATTGTGTGCATGCATAATGGCGGGCATGTACTCTATTTATGCCCGACGTTGGCCTCACATGTCACCTCATCTTTATGTGCATTTAGACAGAATGATGGTGTGCAAACATTTGATACTGACAGGCATGGCCTCATCTTGCTGACAGTATTTTGCCAAATTAGGTTGATGGATTGTTCATTTGAGACACGATTTGTATTTTAAATAACAGACAAGAAAAAATGCTTTTACACTCCCGGAGCTTAACATGTTTTCCATTGTGAGTGGCAAAAATAACTCTAAAGACCATTTCTCTTCGATTCCCCCTACTGTTATTGAAGTTTTACACCTTAGGCTAGTGGGACCTGGTGTGTGGATTCTTATAGTTTAAAAATGTATGGAGTCGTTCTAGATTTTTTTGTTTAACAATATGTTGGGTCCAACAATATCAAGATTTTTTTTTGATAATGACTTCAAAATATAATTCAGTTTTAAAGTAAATAAGACAGTGTGTATTTAAACGGAATGATCACAAATAAGTAAGACATCGATCACTTTACTATGTTTGGGGAACAATACATGCAACCCCACACTAAGTACATGCCAGTGTCTCCCCCACACTTTCCAGCTCTTACTTTCTCCTGTGATGTGGGTTTGTGACAGTGGCAAGGAATATAGGGGAGGACTTCATTTTGAATATTGGAACTGCATTGTTGATCATGTTGTAATATAAAATGTGTAAATAAGGAAATTTATGATAAATAAATGGATATATAATGGATAAAGATACACATTTCTTTAAATGTATTTTGGGGGTTAAATCAGAGAGCTTATGGTTGGCTTAATACTATATTGGCAGATGGCAGCCAACAAAAGCCTTTCGCAAATTTATGCTTTTCATGCATATGGTACCGTGGTAATTTTTAGACCACCACCAATGCTCCAGGAGAAGGTCTCCCTCACCAACCTTAAAGGGCAGCTATTATTTTTTATATTTTTTTGGACTTAAGAAATTGTTCTTAACCTGAAAATAATGAAAATTTTAAAGAGGCAATAGTAGAGATTCGAACCCAGACCACTGTATATGAGGTAAGATACCGAACCACAAGATCAGCAGGATTGGTTGCCAGAGTGCAATTCGAATCCTTGATAACATTTCAGAATAAATCGATACTGCTATTGTGGTCAGCACTCAATATATTAATGGCGCTGGAACAGTTGCCACAACATGCTCAAAGAGCATGAGTGATGGTAAAAATCTCAGGATTGCGCATATGTTGGTGTGTTTGGGGAAAACCCGTTTAGTCTAGTGTTGGCAGACAATTGTTTGTTTGTTGAAGGATGATAATCACACTTGTATGTACAGATAACAATGATTATCTGTAAACTTTTGCAAGACTTGCAGTACTTGAGTACGAATAGTACTAGAGTCGAGCGCAATTTGTGTACTTGTCCCTTACCCATACTCAGGCCTAAGTACTCGTACTCATATTCAGGAATTAAGTACGCGTACTTTAAAATTTTGAATAACTCGTACTCGGGACCAAATACTTCATCATACTCATGACAAAGTACTCGTACTCGGGGAAAAGAACTCGTACTACAAGTCTGACTTTTTGCTTCTGTTGACACATGCCTTGGATGATTTCAATAAAACTCAAGTTGCATGTGGGTAGGGGATATAAGGGTATTAAGGTCAAGAATTATTTTAAGTCATTGTTAAAAATATTGCAAATGCTGCACAGAAATAGATGGGTAGTTGCAACGTTGCTTGTTAAGGGGCACAGTACAAAATGGTCTTCCTATTGAAACACGCTTTGTGCACTCTTTGTATGTATCATACTTTTGCCCCTGCCTTACCTATAGCAATGAAATTTACAGGAGAGATTTTGAAATGCATGATCTTAAATATCTTCTTTTGAACCTAGATTGACAATGTCAGTTTTTTTTATCCCCAGCTTGAATGCCCAAGGGGTATTTGTGATAACGCCCATTGCTGTACAATGTATGTTGTTCCGTGTGGTTAGGTTTTTGTTTTACATGTCTCCTTTGAAAAGTTTAGTAAGTCCGATTTACCATTATCATATTTTTGAGGAGTCCAAGTTTGTGAAAATATCGGATCCAAACATGATAATTAGAAATTGGATGATTTACCACGCCCATATTATTGGTCTCCGCTATATTTTTAAAATATTGGGCTCGACTCGTCTCGCCAATATTTTTTTTTGCACTCATATCCGACCAATTTTTGGGCTTACTCAATCCATTTTATAATATCAGCCTTGTGGGATTATGGTGTCAATTAGGGTTCCTGTCCTTCATGGTGGCTGATTCACAGGTCTGGACCAAGGTCAAAAGTCTGAGGTCATGTTACATACAAGCTGCCATCTTGCCAGGGGGTGACGCAATTTACTTGCAGTATTTTTTGCAATTAGATTGGAAAATTACAACGTTTTTTCTAACTCTAACTCCCCTGAGCCCCACAGAATTGGGGTATGTCAACGCGGGTTACCTATTTCACCGTTATCATACCGCCAAGACCGTTTCCCAGTCCATTTTTTTAAAATAGTAAATTCTGAAAGAATATGCCACATGAATATCCAAAAGCAATGGCTCCTAGGACAAATATCGCCACAAACTATCACAAATTAAGCTCAAATTCTAGGTTTTGATAGGAACTGTAGTGGTGTTGCATTTTCCATGGTGGAGGGTTTTGTACTGTGCTCCCTAAAATCCTAGAGATTGAAGTGTCAGGATAAAAGGTAAAGGTCCTTGTTAAGATTACTTTGAGGTCATTGAAATGCTCAAAATATTGGTAGACTTTCATATAGAAGTGGTCCATTGATGCAATGAGTATTTGCCATTCATTCCTTCAATACTACTTAGCACATTTCTACAAAGCGAAATGACGGAATCAATTGGTAATAATAATTTTGTATCATGGGACTTCTATATTAAACGTCTACCAATTTTTGTCCACAGACAGAGTTGGGTCATAGTAGGTTTCAGTCAGGATAATAGGTGAAAGGTCATTTGATATGTTCAAAACATCGTAACCCACCTGATTTTGTAATCTTTTATTGCAGTCTTGATGTCTTCAGGTTCTCCAGGGTCCAGGCCTGTGTCTCTTCCTTCAGGATGTCTTCTTCTTGCGTAATGAGGCAGTAGCTAAATATGTTGTAGACATTGGAGCCACACCTGTTGATTGGTTGCAGTTTTGATAAGTCTATATCCACCAGTTGACGAAAGGTAGGGCACTCATTGAGATTTGGAATCTCATCTTTGATGAGAACCACATTGGTCAGCTGAGAATGGCCGCAGCCCCATCGATGCATTTGCTGTTGAAGTTACCGACTCCTGTGCGAATCCGTTTTAAAGTGACCCATCCTTGCTTGGAAGATTCTACCGCGGTGGCTAGTTCTGAATGTGATTTGGTCCTTGGTCTTGAAGTATCTAGCCGGGCAGTATTCCATGTCTGGAAAGATGTGGAAAATGGGGAGCTGTAGAGTTTAGCAGGCGTGTTGGACAGAACGGTCGATGAGAGCACAGTACAGAGATGTCAATGAACATGTCTTGTAGTTTACCTGTTGTCTTGAACCATAAGTTTGTACCCAACATGCAGGATTTTGATACCATCTCACTGTAACCCCTATAGGTGTGACCTGGTATTTCAATCTCTGCTCTCTCTGATTGTTTTTTGGAGACCCCCATGCAATCTCTGTACATTTCACTGTTGGGATGTGTTGGGCTCTCGTGCTTGTTGAAAACTCCCTGACCATCGTGGTATAGCATCCATCCAGTTGCTTTTCATGCAGTTGTGGGGTCAGAGTTCAGGTTTCATACCCTTAGAGCAGTACTGACTCCACTGTTGACAGGGCTGATGAGAAAAATTACGGGCCCCCTTTTACCAACTTCGTTTTCCAGAACCCCATACGGGGGATTTGGAAGTCTACAGTGGCTGCGAAGCGGCCATGAAGCGGCGCGGGGTATGGGATCTGTATAATGTAGTTGATCGATGCTTGTTTTCGTTTGAATTGTTAATATTGTGTTTATGGAGACGGCCCAGGGGGTGGGTGCGGTGTCCGCCTCCCGCGCGAAGCGCAGAAGCCTTGCAATGTTCACTTTCCGAAACACATTTTCTCATGAAAATTTAATAGAAACAATTTAAAATTGGTAAGTAGTCCACTTTATAATTTATTTTTGTTTTTTTCCTTCTATTTTTATTTTCAATATATTCTACAACAAAAACAAATCAAATAACGATGAAACGAAACTTAAATACACAAAAAAGGTATAAAACATTCTCACACGACCGAGACTAACTATAACTTAAAACAAAAATACCAAATAAATACACCTAAACCACACAAACTTTATAATTTATGAGCAACCGTTTTATAAAACAAAATCTTAATTGTTTTTGTGTAATTTCTCAAACCAAGAGAGGCCCTAATTTATTAACCGCGCGTAGCGCAAAAAAAATTGAAATTTCGTAGGTTACAGAATATTTTCTCAACATAAGTTAGGCTTGGGTATCATTGTCGCTCGAATTTCTCAAACGAAGAGAGGCCCTAAATGTATTAATCGCGCGTAGCGCGAAAAAAATGGACATTTCGTGGGTTACATAGTATTTTCTCAAGGTAAGTAGGCCTAGGTATCATTGTCGCACGAGGGGGAAATGGGCCTCCTGTATCCGCCAATGCTCTCTCTTTCTCTCTGACTTTTGTCACAACCGCAAGGGCTGAACTTTTATTTTTTATGGGCCCCTAGGAACCCGGGCCCCCTAGGACCCCGGGTCCGGGGTCAATTACCCCCTTTGACCCCCCTCTCGGCGGTACTGACTGTTGATATAAAAAGGTGCTCCTTCAGTTTCCAAGGCCAGGCATATGTCCATATCTTTGTCATCTTGTTACAAGCCTTCCATGCCTAGAGTGCCAAGTAGTTTCAAATCAGATGACACATCGTTTAGAAATACGATCTGAACATTTAGTTTATTTTGTGTGGGTATTAATTTAGTGTTGAATATTTAGCAAAGGTTCTTACAAGAGATCCTGCAAATGCTGTGAAGCATACAGTGCAACGGACTTACTCTGTCTGCAACTTGTGTTCCAGGACCACATCAGTTGAATTATCTTATAGGGCAGCTATTCACTATTTTCTATTTCAATCACTGACTCTGTTTTTGTTGCAATTGCTCACTCGAGCTCGATCACTCTAAAAATATAAGCACAATAAATTTAAATTTTGTGCATAGAGGAGGAATCGAACCCACAACCTTTGCATTACAAGATGAGTGCCTTTATACACATGTTGCGCAATCTGAGCCGGCAGAAGGCTGTTCTTTTGTAATGCTTAAATAAATACATTAACAGATTAAAGTGCAAACAATCATGAATAGTGCCACTATGAAACAGTCTGAAAGATGTGGTCCTGGAACACAAGTTGCGAACGGAATAAGTCCTTTGTAGCATACAGCTCCTTTCCCTGTTGTGATGTCACTCGTCTCAGCATCTATACTTTTCTGGGCAGTATCAACATTGACACATTTTGATTTTCCCTAGAAAATCCCTTGTTGCTAAACTGACCGGTAACTTGCGCAATAACCTCTAGGAGCCTTATTATATTATACAGGGATCAAAATACAAAGTTGTTTGATTTTTGTTAAAAATAACCATTGTATTCCTCAGGTCACAAGGTTTCAGAAAAAAAATGACCTTTCTGTGGTGTTAGATTTTCGAGTTACAAGCCAAAACATTAAAGGTCAACATTGGATCCCTACAAGGGTCAACATTGTAAAATAGCTCGGATTTTAATCAAAATGATTTGAAATGATTTGTCTCTAGAATGTTTTTTAATCATGGTTAAGAATGAAAATGTAAAGTACCAGGTGAATGCAACAATATAATGCAACTGAATACTGGCGCTGTACTGTGACACATAATGGCAACATACTTTATATTTTCTGAAAGGGCATTCTACATGCGTATTTTGAATATTGTTTGGGCAAAACAAATAATTTTTGACTGTCTTGACTAAAATCGAATCTATTTTTCAATGTTGACTCCTGTAGAGGTCAAATGTTGAC
>JAMKCH010049579.1:0-11918 GCA_023653785.1 Ophioderma brevispina | reverse complement strand
TTAGAATCGCGCAACCAATTATATAGTCCTTGAAGCTGTAGTATTTCAGATATGTGGCTAGATGCATGATTGATTGTATCGACTGCTTTTATAAATCTAAATAGATGCTATTCTTGCATGACACTGTTATCACAGTTCGATAGGCCCAGGCAATTGGGAAGATGTATAAAGTAGGCTGAAAAATACGAGTCCACAAAATATCTTAGTTCACAACGTTTGCGAACTTTGCGCAGATCTGCAACATCAGGAACTTCAGGAGAACTTTGGCCGATTTTGAAAACTTTGCCTTACCTTACGCCAATTTCCCAAGGGGAAATGCGGGGCCTGTGGACCAAAATCATGTTTTGGGTATAAGTGTACTTCCATTGATGGGATGTTTAACACGTCACACAAGCATCCCTGGGGACTGCAATTAGGTTTGAAGGCCATTAAATCACCTATCTTTTCGCTCCTTTTGATCGAAAGCTTAGACCGACGCTCTATGGCGATAGGGGGGGCGCCTGGGGGGGGGGGGGGGGGGCTCTGCAGGGTAGATGTTCATATAGCACACTAGGTGGGTATTGGAAGATGACATAGTGATGTACATAATTAAATGGGGAATACTTCGATTTATCAAGCATGTTAAATAGTGATTTCTAAGATTGGGCAAGTCTCCCAGTAGCGATCGGTTTGATTTTCTTGGGTGGACGTGTGGGTGCCGCGCGCGCTGTGTGTGTGTGGGTGTGTGGTGTGGGGGGGGTGTGGCTGTGATGGTAACCATGGTTATTTCTTAGTTATTGTTTTTTTTTTTTATACGTATATACAAGCCTTTTTTTCTTCTGAAATGTCGATTTTTTATTTTAAGAAGTTTCACTCGAATAATACCAGCTTTTTGGGTTGCAAAGTGATTTTAAGATTGTGTTTACGCATTTTGGAAAAGTGTCGCTTGACGAGCTGATACGGGACTTTTATCCTCCAGAAGCTACTTTTTCCTTACAAGAAAAACAAGTCAAGCTCACCTCATTAAGCGAAACCTAAACGGCTACGTTTGTAATTGATATATGGGATGGAGATCATGATGAAAATGTAATATTGCATTTTTGACTCTTTAACAAAATTTCAAGGGTGTTATGCCCATAGGGACCTTGGGGCGTGTCAAAAATGTTTGTTTTAATTTAGCAAGCAAATGCAGATAAATGGACATAGACCAAAAATTGCTCTCAGGCCCAGGGCACTTGGGAAGATGCATAAAGTAGGCTGAAAATACCGAGTCCACAAAAAATTTATCCTTTAAGATGAACAAAGTGTTGCGACTTTGCCGGAGAGATTTTTGTTTTTTTTTCTGACACCATTCAGGAACTTTCGGGGACTTTGGCCGCCGTTTTGAAAACTTTTGCATACTTACGCAAGTTCCCAAGTGACAGGGGGCCTGTTTGACCAAAGTCATGTGGGGTTTAAGTGCTTCAATTGATGGGATTGTTTAACACGTCACAAGCATCCTTGGGAGACTGCAATTAGGTTTGAGCCCTTAAAATCACCTATCTTTTCGCTTCCTTTTGATCGAAATTGCTTATACCGACGCTCTATGGCGATAGGGGGGCCCGGGGGGGGGGGGGGCTTGGGGGGTAGATGTTCATATAGCAACATAGGTGGGTATTGGGACGATTGACATATGATGTACAAATTACATGGGAATAATTCGATTTTATCAAGCAATGTTAAATTAGTGATTTCGAATATTGTTTTTTTTTTTTTTCTGCAAGTCTCAAGGGAGCGATCGGTTTGATTTTCTTGGTGCGTTGTGGGGGTGCGCGCGCGCGTGTGTGGGTGTGGTGTGGTGTGTGTGGGGGGGGTGTGGCTGTTGCTGTAAATCATTATGGTTAATTTACTTTAGTTTATGTTTTTTTTTTTTATAAGTACATATACAAGCCGTTTTTTTCTTCTGAAAGGTCGAGTTTTTTATTTAGTAGACAGTTTCCACTAGAATAATACCAGCTTTTCTGGTTTGCAAAGTGAATTTAAGATGTGTTTTTCACGCATTTTGAAAAAGTCGCCTTACGAGCGTGATACGGGACTTTTTATCATCCAGAATGCGATCTTTTCCTTACAAGAAAAACAAGTTCAAGCTCACTCATTAGCGAAAACTCCTAAACGGCTATCGGTTTGTATTGATATATTGAGGGAGATTCAATATGAAAATGTATCTTGCATTTTTGACTCTTTAACAAAATTCACGGGTGTTTGGATGTCCCCCCCTAGGGAACCTGAGGGGGTCAAAAATGTTTTGTTGTAATTTAAGCATAGCACTGCAATAAATGGACATATGACAAAAAATTGACTCATCAGGCCCCATGTCATTGGGAAGATGCATAAGTAGGCTGATGGAAAATACCGAGTCACAAAAATATCCTTAAGTTGCCACAAAGTTTTGCAACTTTGAGCGATCTGCAAAATTCAGGAACTTTCAGGTGACTTTGGCCGATTTTGAAAAGTTTGCCTTACTTTACGCATTTTCCCCAGTGACGTGGGCCGTTCGATAGCCCATTGATGTGGAATGATTTGGTGTGTGAAACCGAATTGCCTTTTGTTTAAAAATGTTTTATATTTATCGATAAATCTCGTACACCTGTCCCCCAAAAACCAAATCTCCCTAGAATCTTCGAAAAAGCATGGCAAAAGTGAAATTGGTCGATATTAGTATTACAATTCAACTTATCTCATTACAAATATTACTTCGTGCCTGGGGAACAAAATTATTGCATGGCATGCTTCCGGGTACAAAAAGCTTACCCAAAAACGGTACGGTGGTTTGGAAAGAAAAATAAGGTATCATACGAAAGCTTAGAATCTAAGAAAGCGTCAGTATAGATTATATTTATGAACGGAATTCACAAACGACAGTAGGGGCCTATAAAGCACTGAAACTATAGATCAAAAAACTTGGTCAATGGATTATCGCCATTCCTTCATAGTTGGATACAAGTTAGATTACGAATGAGCAATGTGTAACGGAAGTGTGTAAGAATTTGGCATGTTGAAAGCTAAGGAATCGGGACTTATCACTGCATTTCCCTTGAGAGAATTGGTTGTCACTGAAAAATTATGAGGTGAGGAATAGTGATGTGTTAAAAATCTAACCCGAAATGTGCTTATATATCCTCATGCTCTTGCACATAAGGTGTCCTCCAATAGTTTGTAACGTTTGGAGGTGACGCGTATGTAAGGCTGTTAAGACCTCCATTTCAGCATCGTTGCAACAAGACCCCACATTTTCCTGGAAAATTTTACCACCCCCACTTTTTTTTTTTAAATCTCACCCAAAAGACACCTATTTTTTTTTGGGGGGGGGATTTTTAATATTTTTCACAAAAATGTTTGTTTTAATTTAGCACTAGCGGGAGGCCCGCGCTTCTCGCGGGCTCCCGCTAGGTGACTGAACGGGAGCGATCACTAAATGAGCGCCACTGAAACAGCAGCGATCACTTAAACAGAAGTGACCCTGACGAAGTGAACACATAATTATACACTAGGCGAAACAGCTACAACCAACATCGGTGATAACACACACGCATATTGCAATTGAATTGTGACCAAACTCCTCAAACTCCCTATAAACAACCATCATCTGAAGTTTAGAGCCTCCCCCGAGACACAACTTCTGCATCTTAACATTTTTAATAATTCTCGTATCGTTTCCATTCATATAGCCTGTAGTCGTGTCAACGTTACCATTTTCAACCAGGAAACCGTTTAAAACTGTTCCTTATATTTTTAATCTTTTCTTTTCAAAACTACTCCCCGTGTCCTACCCGTGGTGTCCGTCATACGTGAACCAAAGCGCAATAACATGACTTGTTCAGACCATTGTGTTTTAAAATGCATTTTAGGGTAAAATGCTGGCAAAGCAGTTGCAGGTATTTTACCGTAAATTTTATGATTTACCGTAATTTTTACAGTCTACAGTAATTCTACGGTATTTTGCCATAAAATTACTTATTTTTATTATTTTTTAAACGGTATTTCATTTTCAACACCACCGCAATATTACGGTCAACCGTAAATTTGTATGGAAATAACCGTACAATATTTTACGTTTCATTCAATTCACACCGTAAAAATAACGATGAATCTTTACATTGTCATGTTGGTGGGCGGATCCTGTACTTTGGCTCCCTCAGCTTGCTTTTTTCCCCTCTCCTCGCTTCCCCTCTCTTTGAAACCCCTTTGCTGTTTTTACTGTCTGATTTGCTTCTGTTTCCCCCCTGTCTCTCTGGCGCTTCAAAATTTCACCTCTACAAATTACCTTGAATGTAATTAACCTCTGTTAACTCTCGACCATCTCTCCCTCTCTGTGCTTCTCTCACAGTGTAAACTTGATAGTGGTATCTTTCAACTAAATAATTTGTACAGGCTCGTAACATTTAACACAGTTAACAACTATTTTATCATACATAATATTGTGATATAACATTGTAAATTGTGTGAAATATTAAACTGTTACTATTTTGTTATTTTTAAAATGGGCCAACTGATAATGGCCAGAACATATACTTTATTTGTTCTTTGTTTAAAAGCAAGTAAACACAATGATGGTACATAGGTCATTACTAAGTGACCTGGGCACAGGCGGGTATAACAAAATCAATATCTTGCCACGCTTTGTGAGCAGGACACAATGGTTGAGTAAATTATACACCACACCCTGCATGGTAATATACTACACCAACTGCTTGGATAAAATGGGACATTGCAACAAACAGAGTTCAATTTCACCATTACCAGCAGTCGGCAAAATTGAGCAAAGGTCGGCCCCCCCCCCAATATGAGAGTAGTTACTAAGTTGTATATTAACATATTCCACTTTAGACAATATGAAAGTTTTAGAAAAGAATTCACAACCTTTAATAATATTGTTCAAAATAGGTACATACTCTCCGTGAAGTAAAAATCTCATTATAAATACATGCAGCAGGGGTGTGTCTCTTTTCAGAGGTGCTTGATTGGCTGAAAATCTTTACACACACACTGCTTTATTTATGACAAGTTACACTGGTCTCCTCTCGCTCGCTTCATATACCCCTCAATACGTTCCCCTCTAAAGAACCCTTACCATTACATATTCCTCCGCTCTACTCGTCCTTTTCTTTTATTTCCTTCTCTGCTTTTGCCCCATTTGTTTTGTTCACTTTAATTCTATCCCTTTTCTGCCCGTGTCTCTCATCTGGCTTCCTCATCTGGCCTTCCTCTCTTCCTCTCTTTCTCTTACTATTCTTTGTCCATTCTTATTTTTCTCTGTTTTCTCCTCTCTTCTCTATAGTTTTCCCTCTCATTCATGCTCTCGTCTCTGTCCCTCTTCTCTCTCTCCCTCCCTATCTCATCTTTCGCCTCTCTCCGTCTCTGTTTCCTCTCTCTCCTCTTCCTCTTATACGGTAGCGATCATCTCTCTCTCCTCCCCATCGGGCAAACCAACTCTCCCTCTCTTCTTTCTGCATGCGATCTGTCTCCTTGGCTTTCCGTAGTTACTTCTCCCTCTCCTCTCTTATTTCCCTCTCTTGAAATTTCTCCCTTTTCCGTTTACTTTGAAATTCCCCTTTTCTGTTTTACTCTGTTTTGCTTTTAAGTCTGTCTTTTCTTTCCTCTTCTCCTTCTCCTCTCCTATTCCTCTTCTGCTGCCTCTCTCTCTCCGTCTCTGTTTCTCTCTCTCTCTCGTCCTCTTATCTGTTACATCATACTCTCACGGCCGGTCAAACCACCTCCCTCTCTCTCCCTACTCCTCGATCTGGTCTCTCTTTGCTTCCGTAGTTTAGCGTTCTCCCTCTCCTCTCTTAATTCCTTCTCTTTGAAATTCCCTTTTCCGTTTACTTTGAATTCCCCTTTTCTGTTTGGGGACCTGTTTTGCTTTTAGTCTGTCTTTCTAGTTTCCTTCCTTTTTCTATAATCCCTCAACATTCCCCCTTAACAAAATTAACGTTTTTTCTCCTTATTCGTCCTCTCTTTCCCGTCTCCTCTTCCCTCAACCATCAATCCCACTCCTCTCCTCCTCTCCCCTCCCAAATTGCATTTTCTGATGCATTCGTTTTCTCTCTCATTCCGTCCCTCTATCCCTCGACCATCTCTCTTCTTCTCTTCCTCCTCCTTTCCCTCTCTCCTGTCCTTCTCTACAATCTCTCCTCCCCTCCTTACAAATTACATTTCCCCCTCTGCCTTGGCTGTCTTTTATTCCATTTCCTCCTCTGCTTTTTGAGGTGGACTATGAATCCGGCGGACAATAAAAACTTCTACACCGTTTGTTTTGTCATTTCCCCCTCTATCTGGCTCTTTCTTCTCAGCGTACGGGCAATCACTCGAATCATATGCGCGCGCCGCGACATGCACGGCGATGCGTTCAGACCGCGGGCGCGCGGGTCCCTGTGCGATCACCATAGAGTGATAACGTACCGGTCGCTGTCAATCAGTAAGTGTTTAAATAATTATACGCACTACGCGTATGTAAAAGCGAGGTTATGATTGTGGCGCGGTGACGACTGCCGGTGAACATCCCGGTCGTTGGCAATCACCAGTGTTTAATAAATTTACACGGCGCGCTGTTAAAGCACGGTTATGATTGGGCGAGGACTGCGGTGCTACCTGGAAATAGAGGAAACGCATAAAATTCCCAATACGATGGCGCTCCCCATGCCAAGTTGCGTTTTACTATATAGAGATATATCGGGGACAGATAGCGACCATTTGCGCGTCTGACGTAATTTGACGGGCAAACAAATGTCGGCCGTGAAGAATATTCTGTGAACATTTAAAGCGTATTTTAAACAAAAAACTTACTTAACTTCGTTAATTATTGTGTCCGTCGTCGAAAACCCCTCAATTAGTGCATGTTTTGACATTTTAAATCATATTTTGTTCGAACATGCCCGCCCATACTACACACAACAAACCAATCACAGTCCGCGCCGCGCCGATTGACAAAACTTGACATACTCGCAATTGGTCGGCTAAATGCAGATAAATGGACCAATATGACCAAAAATTGCTCATCAGCTGTTTGACCAAAATCATGTTTTGGGTATAAGTGCTTCAATTGATGGGATTGTTTAGACACGTCTCACAAGCATCCCTTGGGACTGCAATTAGGTTTGTAGGCCCTTAAAATCACATAAACGTCTAGCCCTCTTCTATTCATAGATTATCCATTGTATGTCTTTGTTAAAGTTCGTTGCCCCGACCTTTATTTTTGATAATGTGGTCAGTAGCTGACCACATTCTCAAAAACCTTTTGTTTTTTTGATAATGTGGTCAGTAGCTAGACACATTATCAAAAAATAAAGGTCTGGGCATCGAACTTTAAGAAACGAAAGAAATATAACAGTCAGTCTAGAAACACTAGAGGAATCGGTATAGAAATACCGTCTGCCATTGCTTAGGGGGTAGGGATTATTTAAATTATTATCGCATTATGGACACCTGCCATGATCATAACATCTGTTTTTTATCAAAATAGATAGAAATGAGACAAACACAAACGTCTGTCAGGCTGAATGCCACAGCGATACTGTTGTTATATGTGTGTAAAAAGCAGGACTGTATTAAAAAAAAACCAATTCTGTAGTGTCGTAAAGAATGGTATTTTTACGGGTCAAAGGTCATTCAGAGACATGATTACTGTCAATATTCTTGAATTAATTTAGAATATTAAGGTTAGAGACACCAACAATGGCGTAAAATCTGCATATGGCTAATATTAAATTTTGCAATTATAATACATAGTAACGAGACAAACATAAAAATTTGTCAAGCTGAATGCCACAGTATACTTAAGTGATATGTGTGTCGTAAGCACGACTGTGTTGAAAATATAACATCTGTAGTGTCAAAGAATGACATTTTTACTTGTCAAAGGTGAATTCCACCAATAATGAGCGCGGATTTTTTGCAAATAATATGCTAAAATATATCAATTCATTACAAAAGAAGAATGTTATATATTAAAAAGACAGAGTTCAAGCTCAACGACCTTACCTTACTTTTGCTTATTAGCTCTTTTTTACCCTCCACAAAACGATCAGTGGTGTCTTGACTTGCTCTTATTAAGTATTCATCATCAAAATGGTCTTCTAAATCAAATACCGACACCCGAACCAAATTTGTCACAACAAACCACAACCACGTGCACTGTTCACCTCCTTATTCTGCTGATGACCAATACTTAGCTGTATTAAAAACAAGTCGTTGAGGCGTATCATTGTAAAGCTCTTCCAGTTTCAATCGATTGGCTTATTTCAATTGAGTTTTGAATCCGATTATCCCCGTTCTTGCAAAAGCTCGATTCATTGTTAACCCCTATTGATGAAGATCCTTTCAATAAAGTTAGACTTTTACAACGGCCATATAAGCAAATCGGGGGCATTAAAGTATTTTTATTTGTAAAGAAAATGAATTAAATCATAGCTAAGTATCATGAAAATGTACAGAAGACGCAATGTATTTTAAACATTTTTTTTAAAGGTTTTAGCTTTCTTTTGGGCTCGACGTTTATGTTAATTAAAGAATAAGAAGTAGAACATTATCAGAAATAATGTGTCGTGGTTCAGGCGTGGTTCGCCCGTTAGTCGCTTGCAAGTCTTGCCCCCTTCGGGGGCTCGATTGCAGGCGACTAACGGGCTTACCACGCCTAAACAAGACACATTATTTCTGATAATGTCCCGCTTCTGATCCTTTAACTAATACCTATCTTTTCGCTCCGTTTGATCGAATGCTTACTACCGACGCTCTAATGGCGAAGTAGGGTCGCCTGGGGGGGGGCTTGGTAGATTGTTCATATTTAGCCTAGGCTGGTAATGGACGATGACATAGTGATTGTACATAATTAAATGGGAATACTTGATTTATCAATCCATGTTAAATTAGTGATTCGAATATTGTGGGTGCAAGTCTCAAGGGAGCTATCGGTTTGATTTTCTTGTGTGCGTGTGGGTGCGCGCGCGTGTGTGAGTGTGTGTGTGTGGGGGTGTGGCTGTTCTGTAACCTCATGGGTAAATTTACCTTTAATTGTTTTTTTTTTTTTTTTTATAAGTCATATAAAAGCTTTTTTTTTTTTCTTCTGAAATGTCGAGTTTTTTTATTAAGTTTTCCGACTAGAATAATACCCCAGCTTTTTCTGGTTTGCAAAGTATTTTAATATGGTGTTACGCATTTTTTGAAAAAGGCGCTTTACGAGCGTGATACGGGCACTTTTAATCCTCCAGAATTCTATCTTTTTCCTTACAAGAAAACAATTCAAGCTCACCATTAGCGACACCCTTAAACGGCCATCGTTTGTAATTGATATATGTGAATGGAGATCAAATAGGAAATGTATATATGCATTTTTGACTCTTTAACAAAAGTTCAACGGGTGTTTTATGCTCCCTAGGGACCCGTAGGGCGTGTCAAAAATTTTTGTTTTAATTTGGCATAAGCAATGCAGATAACTGGACCATGACCAAACATTGCTCATACAGGCCCCATGTCACTTGGGAGATGCATAAAGTAGAGTCTGAAAATACCGATTCCACAAAAATATCCTTAAGTTGCACAAAGTTTTTCAACTTTGCGGAGATCTGAACATTCATGAACTTCCGGTGACTTGGCTATTGACTTTGCCTTACTTTAACATATACACTCAATTTCCCATGACATGGGCCTTTCGACTAGCCATTGATGTGGAAGGATTTTGTGTGACACCGAATTGTTTTTTTGTTTAATGTTATATTTATCGTAAATCTCGTACACCTGTCAAAACCAATCTCCCTAGAATCTTCGAAAAGCATGGCAAAAGTGAAATTGGTCGAATATTGTATACAATTCAACTTTATCCTCATTACAAACTATTACTACCGTGCCCTGGGCGAAAAATTATGCATGGCATGCTCTCCCGGGTACAAAAGCTACAAAAACGGTACGGTGGTTTGGAGCAAATAAGGTATCATAACACAAAGCTTAGAATCTAAGAATCGATCAGTCTAGATTATATTTATAAACGGATCATAAACGACATAATGGGCCTATAAGCACTGAAACTATAGATAAAAATCTTGTCAATGGATATCGCCATTACTTATAGATTAGGATTACAAGTTAGAATTCTCAATGCTGTAAACGGGACTTTTAATGAATTTGGCATGTTTAGAAAGCTAAGGAATCGGACTTTATATCACTGGCATCTTGAGAGAATTGGTGTCACGGGGCAAAATAAGGAGGTGGAGGAAATGTGCTGTGTATAAATCTAATACCCTCAAATGTTGCTTATATATCATCATGCTCTTTTCCACACGTGTCCTCCATATTTTTGTAACGTTTTGGAGGTGACGCGTATGTAAGGCCTGTTAAGACCCTCCAATTTCAGCATCGTGTCACTCAATGACCCACATTTTCTGAAACATTTTAACCCACTGAGACTGTTCCACCCAAAGACACCTATTTTGTTTTTTGGGGGGGGGGATTTTTGAGTTTCACAAAAATGTGTTGTTTTAATTTTAGAGCACTAGCGGGAGTGCCCGCGCTTGCGCGGGCTCCCGCTAGGTGATTAAAGGGAGCGATCACTGAAATGTAGGCGATACGGAACAGAACGATCACTTAACAGAGTGCATCACTGAAGAGGACACATATTATCACGATGGCGACACAGCTACAACCACCTCGATGAAACACACACGCAATATTGCATATTGAATTGTGACACTCCTCAAACTGCCCGTATAAACAACCATCATCCTGAAGTTTAAAGCCTCCCCCCGAGACACAACGTTCTCATTCTTAACATTTTTAATAATTTCTCGTATAGTTTCCGTCATATAGCCGGAGCTCGTGTAAAGTTACCATTTTCTAACTAAGTGAAACCGTTAAAATTCTTTCCTTATATTTTAATCTTTTCTTTCAAACCTACTCCCAGGGTCCTAACCCGTGGTGTCCGGCCTACGTGAACCAAGCGCAATAACTTGACTGTCATTGGACCATTTTAAATGCATTTTAGGGTACATGCTGGCCAAGCAGTTGCCAGGTATTTTACCGTAAATTTTATGATTTACCGTAAATTTTACTGCAGTCTACTTAATTTTTTACGGTATTTTGGCCCCATAAATCGTAATTTTATTATTTTTTAGACGGTATTCACATTCACCGCAATATTACGGTCACAACCGTAAAATTTTGGTGGAAATAAAACCCGTACTTATTTACGTTCAGCACCGTAAAATGCGATGAATCTTTCACAGTGTACTATGATTGGTGGGATCGGTATTTGGCTCCCGCAGCTTCTTTTCCCTCTACTCTCTCCCCTCTCTTTGGAAACACCTTTGCTGTTTTATTACGTCTGATTTCTTCTGTCTTTCCTCTCTGGCGCTTCACAAAATTTCACCTCTACAACTACATTGAATGTATTACCTCTGTTAATCTCGCGACCATCGCTTCCTCTCTTGCTCTCTCTCTCTCGCTTAATATACCCCTCAATACTTTCCCCTCTAAAGACCTTACCAATTAACATATTCCTCCTGCTCTACTCGTCCTTTCTTTTATTCCTTCTCTTCTTTTGCCCCAATTTGTTTTGTTCACTTTAATTCTCTCCCTTTTCTGCCCTTTTCTCTCATCTGGCTTCCTCTCTTTCTCTTACTATTCTTTGTCCATTCTATTTTTCTCATGTTTCTCTCTCTTCTTCTATAGTTTTACCTCTCATTCATTCCTCTCTCTCTGTCTCTCTTTCTCTCTCCCCTCCCTCATCTCAATCTTTCTTTTCTGCCTCTCTCCGTCTCTGTTTCTCTCTCTCTCCTTCCTCTTATACTAGTATGATGTTAAAAAAAAAATAATCATCTTCTCTCTCCCCGGCCGGGCAACCACCTCTCCTCTCTCTCCTTTCTGCTTCATCTGGTCTCTTTGGCTCCCGTCAGTTACTTCTCCCTCTCCTCTCT
>JAMKCH010049578.1:0-11087 GCA_023653785.1 Ophioderma brevispina | reverse complement strand
AGCGTACGAGAAACACACTTCCGTGACACTGACGGGGCGTGACGCTCTAATTTGCATATCAACTATGATGATAACGAATCAACAACGGTACACTACTCCTGTACAAGGAGATACGGGAGTTGTTGATGTTAATCCATATACACATTAGAGAAGATTGTCAGTTTTAGAAGTGGGAGGATCGAGTATGTACCCTAATAAAACCGTGAGGGACGAGTATAACTGGAAATCAAACGCACATGAAATAGCAGGCCCGACCGAGTTTTTGAACCTGGGAAACAGTAGTGGAAGGAACCCACGGGGCTAACCCCCCACTATCCCCCTGTGCCTGTAGGCTTGGTAAGGAATGTTTCCATATGGAGCTTTCCTAACAACCAGAACCTTAAATATTTGGAAGCTGCATTTCATTGGCTGAATAAACATGTAATCAGAAATGCAGCAGGTAGGTGCTACAGGGGTAAGATTGTAGCCAATCAGAAATTGACGTAAGTAGTGCTCGAGGTTAAGAATTTAGGCAATACAAGATGGCACAATCAAAAGTGCCCAACGGCAATAGACGATTTGCGCAATCCCCATTAATGCACTTATCAAAAAATCCATGCACCTGGGTACCCGGGGATGGCCGGGGATGTAACTACCTGATAGCATTTTTTTGCCCGAGTGTACTGTTCATGGAGTTCAACCCAGTCCAAAAAGCTAAGATTTTGGGTGGGGCAAAGGAAGCGCAAGTTTCTACAAAAAACGTTAACCCGTAGTAAGCAAAGATACCAATACACAAGATTAAAGCAGCATAATCAAAAGAATCGCAACAATCGGGTTTGATGATTTTGACGCTTTTGCCGGCTAGCAGGGTCGGGACTTGGGCAGGGATTTGACCTAAAAAGTTGCCCTGCAGGGCCGGGGAGTTTTAACAACAACAACTAAGTGCAAGCAGGCCATCCACGGCCGGTACCGGGGCCGGGATTTTTTGATAGGTGCATAATACATCCCGTATGTACCCCTTTCCATCCGGGAACTTGTACAGAGTTCAGTGGACAACAAATTCTGTTCCTATTGTTCGCGGACGCTGGGATCATGCAAATCGTCTATTCAAGACACAAAATGTCACTCTCAACAAATGTAAGGTACTACTATATTTCAAACCCTTGTAATGTGCCTGATCTGAAGACAGTAAACCCTACACCAAAAATTTCAAAATGCCTAAATGTGGCAGAAGTTCTGATGAAAAAAACTTCCATTCATCCATCATAAAGAACCATTCAGCCAGTCATAAAGAAACACATTCATCCATCATAAAGCCACCAATCTACTAATGGCCCTTGAAATCCTAGCATGCCATTGACAAGAGTAATTTGATCAGATCTTCTGATGGCTGCTTTTTATGCAAGATCCTAGACATACTAAAAATACTCAATGGCTGCGTTATTCTGAAAGGGAGGACAATTTAGACCTGGTTTAAACAAGGGTTAGTCTACATAAGTGGACGTTGTCTTTCAAATTACTGTGAAAGGTCAAATAGAACAGGTGGAAAAATCCTCATGGATGGCCCAGAACAGTCCATCCTAGAGGAATTTTCCTCACCCGTTACAGCAATTTTAGAGCATGTGGAAGGGGAAAAGGTCCACTACGTAGGAATAACCCTGCCTTACACCTGGGTCTAAATTTCCACTTTTCCACGATTCACTTTGGAGCAAAAGATTAACATTGGATATTTTTGTTAGTTTTTGGTTTCTCGGGTCATGAAATACCATTATACTGTCGTAGAACAGGAACCATGTACGAGTAAGCACCAGGTAGGGAGACTTTGATATTTGTTGAAACTGAAAACCCATCTCCATTTAAGAGTCATTTCAAAGAAGATTATGGGCCATGCCTAAGCATTTTTTTAAAATGTTCGTTGTGGTGTGGTGGCGGCCATTGGGACTTGACACATTTAAGATTTGTTTTCCTTCAAAATGTGGAACCATGTCTCCTAGGCCAGTCAAATAGAATAATGCTGCCTTAACCCCACACTAATTTCAACAGAATCAATTCCAAACAGAATTGATTGAGAATACCTTAAAACAACAACATATCAAAAGTCTACTAAAATCAAGAGTGGAACATAGATTTTAAGGGGGTAAGGTTTAACATGGGTCAAAATATGAAAAGTATCAAATGCGTCGAAAAGTATTTACCATGTGTTCGTGACATTTCCAGTGATTTTAAAAAGTTATAGTTTGCCTATCTGCCAGGTGTGTAGTTCAATAGTTATGAGTCAAAATAGGTTCAGGCACAATGGGGGTAAATTTCAGATATATCCGTTCGTTATAAAAATGGTGTCAATTGTTCGTCTAATGGACAGAACCGACTAAAATATCCTGGTTGCACCATCTATAATATTGTTGCATAATTGAACGCAAAATGTGACCGGGGGCTACAGGGTCTTGGGGGTCACTAGGTCATAGCTACTGAATTCTATATAGAAAGTTTCAAACAAAGAATCTATTAATGTACTTATCTAGTGGGACAAATTAACAGTTAAAACCAGTCCGAACAAAATCGGACCATTCTATGAATTTTACCCCAAGATGACCTGCAACTGTTTGGAGCTATGTACAAAAATCTAACCGTAGATAGGGCCAACATTACACTTTTTTTAAACCGTAGGAGTAGCGACCAATACATTGGTACATCATAAACATCAATGAACAATTCGAATTTTTTACCCCTGTACAAACGTTGCCCCCTATTTCTACATAGTATTCAAATAGGTTGATTTTGTAGACTTTAATATATTATTTTGACTATTCGCAGTATATAAACACCAAAATTGTTTGTTGCAATTTGTGTGGGGTCAAATCATAAAAATTATTGGACTATACGGATTGCTGTGAAAAAAAATGAACCCACTTGAGCAACAACACACCCCCTTACCTAAGAAATTGTGAGCCTCTCGTGCGCACCTCGATGTATCTCTCACAACAGTCTTTCGCCGCAGATTGAATATATTTTGGCAGTTTCTTATTTTATAAAATTTACCTGGAGTGTTGCCCAATTGAGTACCCCTCCCCTCAAAAAAAAAAAAATCTGGAATGCACATGTTCCTTTGGTGAACCCAGCTAACAGCTTTGTATTTTAGAAAAGCTTATCAGAAATAATGAGCTTATATTTCAGGAATAAAAACTTAGTAAGAAAATACCAAAATATACAAATCAGCTGCAAAGGAATATTGTCTGACAAGCGAACATTTCCAAATATGTTTTCATGAGTTGTAGATAACAAAATGCCACTCATCTACAAAATAAATTGTACAATTCTTTCTTCGCAATATCACAAGTCATTGTAATGGCGTTGTGTGGTGTCAGGATTTAATCAACTGAGATGATGATCCGGGGCCGCGTGTATTCACGATACGGACATCCTAACATGGCCAGCTTGCGGCTGGGGTGGATTGGGAATAGTCAGGGGTTTCCACCTAACTTTATTCGGCACTGACTGTGATGTACAGGGACAATTGTGACTCTCATGTAACAGGACCGACGGGTTTTAAATCCCCTCGAAGGAGGGATGCTTTCACGATCCATTTGACCAATTCAAAGTGAACCACGGTATTCTGTATTTAATCAAAAGCTGGTATACAGATCAATCCAGAATTGATAGTACCTGAATAAATCCCAGGCAAGTGCCCAACCGGGATTCGAACCCGGAAGTTTAGGTAAATTTGCGCCACAGGCAAGCACCCTATCAACCGCTAGGCCACGCTCACCCAGACAATGATGAATGCAAATATAAGACAACCGGAAATCAAAAATCAAATTCGGAAGTATCAGCAGCTTTATTAAGCGACTCAGGTTTTACTCATAAATTGACACAAAGAATTCCTCTGAAAGATCTGACAAGTCGTTCCCCCGCTCCTCTCGCTTCACAAGTTAGAGACATGCCATTTAATACTAAGTGATAAAACCAAGATGGTGTATACAAAAGAAATGTGCATTATTTAAAACATGGTGTTAAACAATTGCCTTTCCATGAAATGAAAAAAATATGAAAAATATAAACGCTTAGTTGGTGAAAGACATGTACAACACAAAGAGCGAGTGATGAATGTTTTTGTTATCACAGGATTGCTCTACTATGTGACTTGTAAGCATTGCAAATCATACCAAAGGAGTTATCAAATCTTTTGTTACTGCGACCAACTAATCACTGTAACAACTCATCAAAAACTTGCAGTGTGATACGCTTTCCAAAAGATTCTTAAAATAGTATCGATATGTTCACAAACCCTTTGGCAGTGGATTGAAAACCTAAGCGTGGTACGGTACATAATTTTGACTTGGATCTTGTATTTCACTAGTGCTGCCATTTCCTTTTAAACAAGATGAATCTTTCATCAAAATGTATCAGCAGCCATCTACTGTTCCCTGAAAATGCAATTATGTTTTTATAAAATTTACCGGTGGTTTATCTCCTTTCCCACTTTGGATAATTCAAGATTTTTCTATTGTGTTATCCGAGGGACTCCCTCTTCTACAATATTGCTGATGGTTAGTACATGATAAAGCCTATTTAACCAATCACAATGACCTATATATCTGTATCAACCAATCTGAGAGAAAATAAATTTCCCTCAATGACAGGCATCACAGTATCAAAGCCCACAAGAATAACAAGGGAAAAAAAGAGTTTTATTCAAGGCTGACACCCTTCTCCCATTCCTAACAAATCCAGAAGGTCTATAACAACCCCACGTTCTGAAAAGAAATCGACTAAAAAAAGCGCCGGCGCATTTTTAACCCCCACTTGCCCTACGGGCATTGAAATATACGTGTTCTGTCTGCAGTTGACAGGGATGTCAATACTCACTGAACGGTGCACAGTTAATCGAAATATCAAAAAACATGTGATAACATCATAGCGTTGTACATCTTCGTATAAACACTACTGTACAATTGTACGTGAGGAACAAGGGGGATGACTCAAGCTACCACTCTTGGGAAAAAAAGTAGTTGGAAGACCCCTCACTGGCATTGCTCAATGTGCTAGAGTAAGAACACAAAGCTCAGGTTATCACTCAATTGAACGCCCCAAACTTCCCCTTCAATCTACCTTTCCTCAAACCCCAAATTCAATGTTGGGGGGATTTGGCAGGGTGTTATGATGATTACCTCAAACCAACACCGGATGGAGGGACGGGGGGACATGGGGAGCATTTCCCAACATTTTTAAAGTGTTCCAACAAAATTGTATAGGAGAGATCAATCGAGAATTTACTTACATCTAAGAGCTTCCTTGCAAAATGCTTCCTGGCCTACTAATGTATAATTTCGGTCCCTGACCCCCCTAAGGATTCCTGTTATGTTACATAAAACAAAATGCAAAGCATTATGCAAATCATAACCAGAAAATACCACTAAGGTGGGCAGGGGAATGTTCAAATTTCAAAATATCACCTAGATATGTTAAGAGGCAGGCGGGGTTGCAAAAACTTTAAACATAACACAATAAACAATTCTATGACCAGTAATGTACCATCCGCAAGGTAAACATACACCAATCATATCTGTCAACACAAATTTTATAAATTCTTACTATTGGGGCACCATGTGGCCAGGGGATAAGCGCCCGCCCACACACCAAAGTTGTAGGTTCGAGCACCAATGTGGACAAGTGTTTCGTCCTTGAGAGTAGGCGCTTTACCTGCAATTTATTACTATCTACCCAGGTGTATTACTAATGGGTACTGGTAATAGTTCAATGATGGGAAGGTTAACAGGACTCGCTGTAGAGGAGATTTTGTAGCGACCCCCTCCAGAACATTACATGGTGGCGTTGGCCTAATAACTTCACTCCGTTACTGTGTATATACAGATCCTCCTACTTTACCTTTTTTTTAATATAGAAAGGTCTTCCCATTTCATTAGTTTTAATCAAAGGTCCCATTTGCATGTAATCTCATTTGTTTATAATTAATAGGCCTTGTTATTGCAAGGTGTGCAATATTCTTGTCATAACCTGAGGATGAGATATATCTATAGAGGATAGGAAGCACAACACAAATACACTGTCCAGGTGTGCCTCGACCTGATTTTTACACAAAGAATCTTAAACAATTTTCAGGCATGAAAGACGAATTTAATTTCGCAAACTTTAATCATCAAAAACTGCACCAAACATAAATCAAAGAAAATAAATAATAAGCTTTTGGAGTTCCTATCATCAATTTTGTAGGAATAGTTTGAGGAAAAAAGTAAAGTGTAATCAACTTTTGGCGTTCTATCATCAATGTGGGCACTAGTTTGAGGGGTATTACAGGGGGGTTTTTTTTCCAAATTTGGCAACCTTAAAATGTTCATTGGAATAGGGGGAACTACTAACTTTATAGTCATGCTTAGAAGTTTCCTGTGTACATTCAAGAATAAAGGCTCTAAAACTGCATGAAGAATATAGTAAACAAAAAGTATCACACCAACATATGAAATCTAATATGCATTTATAAAATGTTAGTTTCTGCACAAAAGTTATGATCCATTGCTGAGGCCCATGAACATACAGAATTACACAGATGTGACTAAGAGCTTCATATCCCTCTTAGCACATTAGTCCCAGTCATAACTTTCTCAAAATTGGTCTTGGATATATCAGAGTGTCACACATTTTTAGAAAGTTAATGATGCAAGAAACTAGAGAAAATTAAAATGTTTGGTGAAATGGCATGGGTTTTGATGATTTCTTTTAAAATTATGAAATTCATTAAGTTTGCAATTGTTTTTGGCTTCCTTTGATCTTTTTCTCTCTAATGTGTATTTTTTATATGTCCAAGACAAATTATGACCAAGATATGACAAGAAGCATTTCAATAATGCACTCTTAATATGGTAATTGGTTCACCCTTCATCCAGCATACCTTACAAGACTCGACTTTTGTTTGGGCGGAGTCATACTGCTCCCTTAATTGTTCTACTTTTAGTGAGTGTTCTTGCATATTTCTGCTTCCAGAAGTAGCCCTTGCAGCTTGATTGAAACTGAAAGAAAACCAAAGATAACATTATTAGGTAATGCTTAAAATTGGAAAGGGGATTGCACAGCAGGTCATTTGCCTTTAACCAATGAGGCACTGGGTTAGATTCAGCGGCATACCAAGCCAATTAAAGTCATTATCATGCTTTGAGGTGTCCGATACGCGATAATATCGGATCCTACGCATGATAATGATAAAATTGGATGATTTGCGCCCAATATTTATTGGTCTCACTATGAGTTTTAAAATATTGGGCTCGACTGCGTCTCGCCCAATATTTTTGCAACTCATAGCTCGACCAATAAATTTGGGCTGAATCAATCCAATTTTATTACACTATCGGTGATTTCTTCAAAATGTAAACAAATCGTGCCCCCTATTTTTTTATCAAAGCCTTTTTTTGCACTGTTGTAATGGAAATGGTGTGTAGTAAAGACCCCTGTAAGTGGCTAAGCTTAACACGCCGTATTTGTCAAGAAATGATTTCTTTATGCATTGTTTACTAATAAAAGTCGGGATCCGACTTTTATTAGTAAACAAAATAGTCATAAATGGCATCTTTAAGACCACTTTAAAATGCTTTAGTGTCTGTTTTTCACAAAGACGAGTAATATAAGGTGTTGAAATGACCTAACACTAGCAATTTAGACACAAAATGGGCATTTTAAGTTTGGAAAAAAATGTCTGATAGTGGCTTTAAGCCAGGGAAGGGGTACAAATTTCCAAGTTGTCTCAGTAATCTGCTCCTGCAGGTGCTAAATATGGGTACAGCACACTAAAATACGCCCAATTTTAGGCTTACATTGGTCACAATCCCTAAAAAATCAGGGACAAAAATGTAAAGCTTTCCATTTTGTCCTGACATTTCTAGCCAGGTGGAGCAACTCTGATGCAATCAAACCAAATAAGTAATTTGTTGGGAATTACCATTTGCAGCTATGGCCTAATATGTTTCAGGATTTATGTCATCTCTTTGTTTGTAAGACCTCTAATATGTACATAACTTTGCAAATAAGATCCTTTAGACTTTTCTCTTTTATCCTACATCTACATCCTGGAAAAAAATGTTGGATCACTTTGACCGATTTAGGGAAAAGGTAACCCCCTCTCCCCCCCAATTCAATGTTGATCCGAGACATGTTGTCAACCGCTTCGCCAGGTCTCCCAACATTGATTGATGGGGAGTGGGGAAGAATTTGGTAAAGGGAAGACCTCTGCTTTCTAAAGAACAACGACTTACCCAAATTTGATCTCATTTGTGAACATGAAAATGGTTCCAATATATTGCATCAAGTGTGCCAAATATTTTTTTTGAGGATTGTAGTCACCCCTTTATTTTCAACTTAGGCATAAAAAAAATATGTTTGTTTGGCGTAACAGAGAAAAAATATGAGGGTCGGTCAGATTAGATCTTCTCAATGTTTTACTCTAAAATGAATCCAAGGGGCTACTATTTAAAGCTTTTTTCAATGACACAGCAAAGATATTTTATTTACTTGTTATAGTTGCTTTGTTTGTCTTGTTTGTTATTTTTTTGTCTTTGTGTGGTAAAAAAATATTTTTTTTTTTAATTGTGGATGAAAATAATGGGTCATCGGCAAATATTTTTTTTATTTTGTTTGGCTAATTGCATAAAACTTTTGAGGTCGGCAGGTTTTTTTTAGGGTCGGGGGTCGGGTTAAGCCAAACAAACATTTTTAATTTTTTACATTTTTCCTTATATAATTTTTTTTCACCCTGGAGAATATGCACTAACGTTGGCTTGCCTTGCCCATTAGTACATTAACTTCATCAATCATCCATTTTACACTTATGGTAATTCACAGACAAGCATCAGAAACTTATTATAAGTTTGTTTCCAATATCTGGCAAAACTACGGAAAAGTAGCCATGCAATTCCTGCATATACAAACCGACAAAAGACTTGATGAAAGACAGAAGCAGTTATGAATTGGTTCATCTATGCAACCTCACTATACAGTGGTTCCATCCAAAATTATCTTTGGTTTGGATGTGCGTGTACATGTGTGTATGTGGCATTGTGTGTGTCTTCATGAGCACCACTTGGGGACTTGAAACATTTTGTATTTTTGAAGTCAGGTCTTCGTCACAGTGCGTAACGGCAGCCCGCCTGAGGGGGCAAATGTCCAATTTCCCCTGTCGTTGGGAATTCTCCTCTCATGGGGGTCAAAAGGCCGAGGGCTAAAATGCCAGAGGGCAAAAACGGCTGATTTAGCATGATTTTTGCAAATTTGGTGTCCGCGGTCAAAGCGTTGCTGAAACTGAATTTCACAAAATTTGGTGTCTAAAGAATTAAATTTTTGGGGCCAAATTTGAGATTAGGGAGCTGAATTTAAACAATTTCCCCACTTTTTTGTTTAGGAACTATTATTGTCTAGTTTTTGGCCAAGAAGTTTGTTCTTAAGAACTAGAGTAATGCTCAAATGGGTCTAACAACTGGCAAAAGCTACAAACGAGGGAGATTTGACCATTACACATCTGGGTTCAATTAAAAGGATTCTGTAGATATTGATCTCATACTACATTAAAGTGCCTATTTATTGGACTTTTCCTATGTTAATAATTAGGAATTGTCCCGACAACATCAGAAAGATGTCTTTGGTGTTTAGCTTTCAAGACACCCTAAGAACCGAGAAAAGGAGGATTTGATATTATTTTAAATGATAAGGCTATGTTGTAGCTACCGTAAAATTAACAACTGTTACCTGTAGTAGGAGAGCGTGGGTGCTTGCCTGTGGCAGGCAAATTGTACCCAAAATCCGGTTCGAATCCTGGTGGGGTCACTTGCTGGTATTTACTCGGGTGCTCAACTCTGGACTGGATTTAATCTGTATAGCAAGCATTGATTAAATACAGTTCACTTGGAATTGGGCAAATTGGGCATCAAATGAAAGCATCCCGTCTTTCGGAGGGATGTTAAGCGTTGGTCCCGTGTACGAGAGTCGGCAACTGTACATGTAATCCAGCTCAGTCCCGTCGAATAAGAGTAGGGTGTAAACCCCTGACTGTTCCCAATCTGCCTCAGTCTCAACATGCACGGGCCCATGTTAGGAGCGCCGTATCATGGATACAACGCGGGCCCGATCAGTGTTTACTCCGTTGAATAAATCTTGACACCACCCACAAGCCATTACTAATGACTTCCGGACACGCTAAGAAGAACTGGACTCTAACTCGATTTTTGGGTTAAACTAGGCAGAATAAACATGTTTTCAAGTGGTTGGAATTAGTCCTACTCCAACGAGTCTAAAGAGTTTCATAGAGGTAGTAACCCCCCTAAGTCACTTATCTTATTTCACTAATAATTGAATAGGTGCATTGCGACAAATATTAAAGGGAATTATTTTCTCCCCTTAACCAATCCATAAGAATGGGAGAATTTTTTGGTTTTGAAATATAGCAAAAAGATGCCAATTCATGTTGATGATTGTGCTTGGATTTCCACAAACTTTCAACACATAGATTAACTTAGCCTGTAATCAGCTTTTGTGCTTTCCCTCTAATACTGAAACTAATTCTCTTAAGACAGAGTATCAAACAACATTGACTTAATTCATGAAACAATTTTCTCAGAATAAGTGAGTTTATCTTGCAGGATTACTATTTTGTTATTATTGATGTGTCTTGTTACTGCTTAGCATTGGAAAACAAGGATCCATTTCATTATTATGATACACTTTGGGTATTGGGGGTGTTCCGATTTCAGCAAGATGTCCCTACTTGTTTATATCTCGTTAAAATCCAATAAATGTTCAGCCGGTGAGGCACAGATTTTTTTCTAGGGACAAAGCAACTTACAGAAGAAGACAAAATCATAAAACTGCATGCAATTTTTTTTGTGGGGGTCCATAAATTTCAGCAAGATGCCCATACGTGTTTATTATATCTTTAAAATCCACATAAATTCAGCCAGTGTGGCCCCATAATTTTTTTCTAGAGCCAAGCGACTTTCCTTGGGTTCCAAAGTCAGGGATCAAGCGATTTTGGTCCCACAAGTGGTTTATTTTCATGTTGGGGCACTCAACTTTTTTCAGTTAGGGATGTGTGGCCCCTGATTCTGAACTTG
>JAMKCH010049577.1:0-11741 GCA_023653785.1 Ophioderma brevispina | reverse complement strand
TGGCCGCCAAATTGCCACAAAATCATATTTTTATTTAAAAAACCATAACTTGGATAAGCTTTTGTTATTTTTTTTTTTTTTTACTCTGCATTTTTTGTGTCAAACCCTGTTTTGGGCATTCAAGGAATCATTCTATGCAACTCCTATCTCACCACGACTTTTCGTTTTCTCGCTTCTGTCAAGTTTTAGCTTAAAATTAGACTGCGAGGGCAAGGCGCTTCCCCAAAAGTACATATCGTATCACAGTTTTTCAACTTTTAACCGGTGGCCATCATCAGAAATTGTGCATCATCATTTTTTTGAAGATTAGGCTGTGGTAACACTTGGCCATTTTTCCAAAGTGGCATCAATTTAAAATTTGACGAAAACACTCATTGGGAATAAACAGGGGTCAACGAACTTTCTTATTACGTGTGGGTTTCAATGGAGGGCATTTTTATGACAATAAAAAAACCTATAGTTTTAAAAACCGCAAACACCACGCAAGTCAAATTTTCTGCAAGTGTTCACATGAACTCTCTTCAACTTTTTTGAATGTTAAAATCAATTTAATCACATCGGAGGCGCATTTATGGGAAAGCGCCCTCAGAGCCAATTTTAAGCAAAACCGAAAGTCATTTTTCATTCACAGGAAAACACGAAAGGCTATCGTGAGACGAAAGTTGCATGCATGATTCCTAATACCCCAAAACATGGTTATTGCCCCAAAATTAAGCAAATTTAGCAAAAAATAACGGAGTTTATTGGTCAAAAACACATTGGTTTGACATTTTGGGGCGGCCATTTTGGATTTTGTCGATGGGGCACCCTGGTTTTTTTTCGCACTTTTTTCATTTTTATCCTCGAAAAGTGTATCAGGGTGATTCAAGTCATCATAGCCTGTGTTTGAAGTGATCTGTAACATTGACCTTCTATATACCACCTCTATTCCTATTTTTTTAGCAAAACGTTTCTCTTTTCCCTATTCGGGAAATCATGGAGGTTTGTATTTGATGTGTTTGAGGTGGACATTAAAGAGAAGGTAAATTTTATGCATTTCTAATGCCAGATTCATTTTCCTACCCACAACATTTCAACCCCAAAAAAGTTGTTTTCATTCAAATTCTTGAACTTTCAGTTTTTTAACTCATTTTGTCCCTCCAAATGCAAGTCTATCTTGAACACTGTCTTATATGAATGTCAACTTATGGTTGTGTACATATTAGTCAATTATATGGCAACAATTTATTCATGAACTGCAGAGGTTACGGAAATTGTGTTTGAAGCAGAAACGCTAAAAAGTAATTTCATTAAACTTGACCTAATTCCATCCACAATCCATTGGAGTACACTGCTAAATTCTAGCAGAGATACTTCATGACTATGTAGAATTTCTCAAAAAAAAATATCTGTTTACATCAAAAATGTGTATAAACAATGTATTTTTAGAGTACAATCATGCCAAAACACCATGAACATTTACTTCATTGAAATATACCGAGTCTGAAGACATGATTATCCCACACATTTCATGTGACTGTAACCTATTGGCCATGGGCAACTAGAACTGACTACAGGGACCTTTACTTAACTGTAACCTCTTCACCTTCAACTATTCCCTATTGAAGTTTGTAGTCATATAAATATTCAAACCATATTTATATTCAAAATATAAGCTCACAAATTGAATGTAACTAGTTTAAATATTAACCTAGCATCTATCGGACAGGGGTGTAAATAGTTTAATTGCCCCGATATAATTTTTCAGTGCCCCGGCAATGGACAGGTAATTTTGGTTGAGCCTGGCTTTTATCTTAATTATAAACAAAATTCTTGGCCAAAAATTTTCCCAAAAGCCAAAATCCATCCTAGAATATATTGCTAGTGCTACATGACAATTTGCATTGCCCATGTACACTGTACAAATACCATCATTACTGCCTCAATTTATCAATGGTGTATCTTTTTCACCAGTTGTGTAACTGGGTCAAAGATGGATTTTTGTTTTGATCAGTACAAGGTCATTTAGTGAAAATCAGTTACCATTTAGCCAATTACACCCAATGAATAATTACTTTTAACCACTGCACTGCAACGTCTTTCATCATGACTGCACTCAGTGCTACCCAGAGAATGGGAGGTTAATGAACAACATAACACTTCAGAAAACATGGTTATCCTGCAATGCAATATAGCACAGAACTAGTCTTGTGACAAGACATCAATGAATGATTATAGAGCTTTATTCTATCAGGCATATAATCCCTAATTGAAGTCTTGACACTAGACTAGCTTCATACAATATTACAAGGACGAATGACCAAAAAATATGATCCGCAATTCGTCATGCAATTAAGAGAAAACAAAAACTTATTTTTTAGCAAACTGGCCAAAAGACGATTTGCACGATCCCCATAATGCATCTCGTATTGTGCCCATTTAAATCCAGGAACTTGTACCAGCCTCAAGTCAGCTAAAAACATGCGGTTAAGAGCGTACACAGAATACCAGAAAACTTACCCTATCTGTGACGTTGCACTATAGTTGTGTAATCGTCCAGCAGGTGACAAGTAGGGCACAGTTACGATCGAAAATAACACTTTTTGTTGTGAATTTCAACATCAGTGCCTCGATTAATTTTTGTTCCTTTGATATTCTACATTTTTGTAAGATTAACTTCACGTGAAAAGGTACTTTGTATTGTAATTTTAGGCAAATGTTCGGCGACGCGAACGAACAACAATTTTTTTTGTAAACATGAACCCTAGTACCAGTTCCCAGATGGAAATGGGCACAATATGAGATGCATTATGGGGATCGTGCAAATGGTCTATAGACAATATGTATGGCCACATGAACTTAGAACAACTTCAAAGACAAAGTGCATTGTGATCTGATTTGACATATCAGTTTTCTCAAGAAGACTAATAAATCTCAAATTATCACCAATACCGTATTTGTTTCACTGCGGAAAAGGCACAATCTTCTACATGGGCAGTTTCAAATTCAAATCAATCAGAGTCTAAAAGATCATATAAATACACATAGGATGTAGACACACAAAACACATAAACAGCAGGAAGAGCTTTCAAATGCTATTGTGTTCATCTACGAATGATGGCTTGCAAAGTCTGGGAATTTTGACGTTTACCCAACTCACAACGTCAAATTTCAACCACAGGAGAGCAATTGACATCACACTCCAAACTATTTTGAAGATCACTCTTCCGAGTTGGAAGTATGCCGCAGAACTAGAAAAGGAGATCTGCTCTGAACTCCATTTTGCCCTTTGGGGTCAATGCATTTGCTGTATTCGAAATGAGCAAAAATGCAATTCCTTCGTGCCTCAGACTGGCTTTGTTTGCCTCTTGCTCTCGCATAATCCCAAGACTTTTGACTAGCTTTCGTTCACGGTTTTTCACATGTTCTTCATATAGACCGCATTTACCTACAAAGCTTTTTGAGATGTTGGAATAACCATTCAGAGTTCTCTACATATTTGTGGCCATACCTCTACGAGTTATAGCCCCAATTACCCCGAACCAGACAGGCTTAGATCAATCGTTCTAAATACCATGTAGAATATCCCCTTATTTTTGAAAGTGAAATATCAAGACATGTGATATAGCATATCGATAACGAAATAGAGGAGATTGTTAAAAACAAACAATCTAACAAAAACAGGTGAAATTTTATCAATGACCCTGATAAAGTTGCAATAACCTCCCACCATAAAAGATTTGTTTTAAATCGTTAATCAAAATGAAATCATGCTGTTAGGTGACATGGTATCCTCACCAATGGGGGCGCTTTCTCTGTACCTTGTCCGAAATTAAGAGGTGTTGACCACTGCCCATCAACAGATCAATTGCTTTGTCACAGCCATGCTACATTAGCAATGCAAAAACCACAGAATTTAACCAGACCTGGGAAGAGATCTAATTTACAAGACGGGGCCGATGTGGGAATGGATGGTGATCCCCTTAATGATCCCTGAGTGACTTTGACCTTTGACACCCCGTAACTTTCACACCAACAGTCACAAATGTCATTAAATGTATTTTTACGTTGTTAACAACTTTTACAAGATCAATATATATTGAGTTTCAACTCAATCCACATGTCAGTGAATTGACCGTTTTTTCCCCCCTATAACGTACCCCTGGGTCCGGCATTGGGTCAATTTACTTTTCTGTTTTTGATGCCACGAAGATTGAATCCCTGACAAATTTCAGCTCAATCGAGCTTGTTTGTAAGATTTGACCTTTGAACCTTAGAACTTTGGACCTTTGGGGTCGAGACTATCATAGCTTCTTTTAACCAATTAATGTTTAAAATCACTGCAGCAATACAGCTGTATCTGTCTTCTATAGCTGAGATATCGCCAATTTGTCTTATTTTTTAATAGCATGTTTTTGGCAAAATTGACCGGAAGTTTCCCCCTTAATGACTTTGATCCGGTATAAAAAAAACCTTTTGTACACACAAAAATGCATTGTTCCAATGCAATAAAAATTCTACTAGGTTAGTTCTGGAGATAAAAATTCCTGAATTATATACCTTAAAACCGAAATGACCTTAAATGACCTTTGACCTCCAAATAAAAATACCTTGCCTACACCAGTTACAATCAATGCATATCTACAAGTTTAGTCACTGTACTATGTTTGGGGTTTTGAGATAAAAATTTTTGAATACTTTGTGGAATATTTTTGGTTTGACTGTAAGTGACCCTTAATGAACCGTTGATCCTGAAACTGGACCACCCGAAGACCCGGCTGTAACATAACATGTGCTCTAATGAACGCACTTCGTTAAGTAATTTTGTAAGGACAGCGATTTTTTGAATATTTTTCACAGTTTTTGGCTTTCAAACCGGAAATGACCCCCCTTATCCCTTTGCACTCCTATCCCTGAAACCCATATGACATCAACTGTCAGGGTTCCTCTGAACCAAGTTTAGTTGATATTGGCGTAATCCTTAGAAGAAGAGAATTTTGTAACATTAATTACATTTTGACCGCTGTGGCCAGGTCAAAGTCAGACAGGGGTCAATGTCATATGACAGAAATGGGCGGGTCAGCGGTCATTGACGTCGTCTAGTCAGAAATACGTCAAACGATGACTGAACTAGACGCATTTGAAATGTTGATAGAAAGAAAGCAAAAGAACCCCTCAAACAGAACAAGACGTGCCGACGGCCGCTTGTAAATTGGTCTCAGGATGGTTTTACTAAAAACAAAAACATAGACCCTACCAAAAGGAACTTGGGCCATTACGATCTATCACATTATGTTGTAGCACAATTTTCCAGTTGGATGCACATGTCAGTTCATATGTCCGTTGACATAGTTGAATGCAATACATGCATGTTGCGTAGTACTGTTGAGAATATGACCCTTGCTAGTCACGCTACTTTGGAAGGATCTCACGATCAACACCTGATCACACCACAAAACCTTTGACACATCATAATTTGGACAGGTGCTTCATCCAGGGTCAGTAACCAATGCATACTAATGTGCACTACACCAGCGACTACACTTCATCCGACCTAATGAAGGATTGATTCTCGAGGCTTTTGCGCAGCTTTGTGCATGTGTACGCGCACGCCGACTTTTTGCGCTCGCGATTACAGCTGGTTTACTGCGACTTGCACATTTAGCTTGCGTGAAACTATGCGTCACTCCTTAATTCCATGCTGACCAAGTATGTTCAATGTCCAAAATGCTGATATAATAGCCACTTCCTTCAAAAGTTGCCGACAGTGTAAACCTGTGGTGTTACCAATTTTGAAATTCCATTCAAGTATTTTATTACAAAGTTTATTGTGTTAAGATGAAAAGGGAAAACATACGCGAGGATACTATACTACAAAGACACACCCATCTCACCTTACCTTAAATATGTGTGACCCAAGGAAGTGTGGGGGCTTTGGGGAGAGGACTGTTAGCCCTTCTTATTTGTCAGAATATACTGTGTTGAGACTATGCACATTTAACTGTAATTCACCCATCGCTATCTCTGGTGATCACTGGCTATTGAAGGCAGGAGTCGCGGGTATCATCAAACTGAAATCATAGTATATTATTATATTAACAATTATAAACGGCTAGCGCTGCCCAAGAGGCCCTGTAAGTTTGCAAACGTCAGTTATACTTAAAGCACTCGGGCCCCATGTTTCTCACTACCGTCTAAACTCATCCCGTATCGTCCATTATCATACCTTAAAAAAAGTGTATTTGTGCTCAACTCAAGAAAATTCCTATCGATATAGTACGCGTGTCACGCATATTACAGTCTGATAATAGGGGGGGCAGTCCGGAGAGTGTCCTTTTACTTTGGACTGTACATGGGCATAGACAAAAGGACACTTGGTTGGGGTCATTGTGTCGTCAACAAAGTACAAATCACCTGACATTTGTTGTCATAAATAGCAACGCTTTATTGGGACCATGTTGAATGAAGTTAAGCTCTGAACTGAACTGCATGAGCGGTGAAATGATGGTTGTGAAAGGGTTTCATCACCTCACACGAGCACTGAAGATAAAATATAAATAAACAACAAATCAAAAATCTCATGGCAGCTTGTCTACTTACTAGACTGAAAAAAGGGAATTAGGGTTATGCTGTCTTGGGAGTGCAAGAGTCACACTCGCCTAAGAGAATTTAGCTGATGTGGTGCCCAGCCAGAAACAAACAGCTGAAACCACATGGACCTGAGAAGGCACTATCGAGGTTGGGGCAGAGGGTTGTATCGGGGTTAGCATGAAACACTTGGCATTTTTTCCATCATTTTTGGTACCTTTATCATCATGATAGATATTCCTAAACAGATTTACAAGAATCAGAATGATTTAAAGCATGAAATTTTTTAATGGTTTCATGTTGATAAGGTCATGGGAAATACCATGCGCTCATTCAACAAGTCATGTATCCTGGGTTCAGTCAACTGCTTTCAACCATAGGGTACTGTGGGCATGGTATTTCCCTTACCATATTGACTATGAACCCAATAAGATCTCTTTCAGCCAATCCAGCTACCTTTTCACCGAGCCTTTTCTGTTTTTGCCAACCTAAACCAACTTAGGATGGTAATCCACAAAACATATCAAACTGTATTCCATGCCACTCTTCGATGATGAAAACTCAGCCTGTGATTCTTGTCCTAATCCCAACCTATTCCAAGCTTCTTACAATCCTGACATTTTAGCAATGCTTCTACCATCCATTGCTGTCCATGCATTCCTATTCCTATATCTATTCCATACATGTCCTGTTTCTGTCCCACTCCTTTCTATTCTCCCCATCTACTCTATCTATTCCAAGCCTCCTATGGTGTTGACCCTATATGTTTTTCATTGAATCACACTCAGTGGATCGCCGTTGATGTCAACACTTTTCTATTCCCATCACAACTTCGAGAATAAGTGTATGATTTTGGGAACCGTACTCGCTTTACGACGACTTGAACCCAAGCGATAACCATTATTTTTGCGTGAAGAAACTCGGCCTCCGCTCGTTCTCCACGCAAAATAATGGTGTCCGCGGTTTTCATCGTCGTAAAGAGAGTAACCGGTTTCCCAAATCACAATTCTCATTCTAAAAAAGCAATTTACATTTAAGGTCATCTTTACCCAATTTCGCGATACTTTTCCAGCTGAAGTACAACAAGAAGGACTGCCATCACCCAGTGAAAATAATCGAACAACTCGCTGAACGCAACGATCATCCACGAGACTCAGCGTTGGCAGGCGCGCGCGAAAGTAGCACCAACGCGGTAGGACGCGAGCGCTTCAACCTAAAAAAATAACTTCAATACGCAGCGCGTACTACCTGGTTCAATTACACCGAATTGAACCCATGCATCAGCCATGAAATTGCTTACATTCTTAAAGTCCTGTGTAAGAATTGTGTATTTATATTCTCCCATCCCAATGCTGCCATCCATCGCTATTTCACGTATCTTATTCCACATGTGTTTTCAACTCTATCATCACCACACGTCCCGTTGACGGTCCGCCCCTTTCTATTCCACCCTATCTATTCTAAGCCTCTTGTGGTGGGTGACCACAACACCTACGTAGTGTATTTCCCCATCTCCATGGATCGCGGTTGCATCCACCCCTTTCCTATTACCACCACCTATTCCCAGCCTCTTGTGGTGGTGACACCCAAAAACACCCTACGTAGTGTTTCCAACTCCATGGATCCTGGTTGCTCTCCACCCCTTTCTATTCCCACCTACCTATTCCAAGTCCTCTTGGTGGTGGTGACACACCCTACGTAGCGTATTCTCCATCTCCATGGATCCTGGTTGCTATCCACCCTTTCTATTCCCACCTACCTATTCCAAGTCTCTTGTGGTGGTGACACCCCCTAGGTAGCGTATTCTCCCTCTCCATGGATCCTGGTTGCTCAGCCCACCCCCTTTCTATTCCAACCTATCTATTCTAAGCCTCTTGTGGTGGTGACCCACCCTACGTGCATTTCCACCATTTCCCATGGATCCATTTGCTATCCACCCATTTCTTCTTCCACCTACCTATTCCAAGCCTCTTGTGGTGATGACACACCTACTTAGTGTATCCACGCATTCCCCATGGACTCCTTGGTTGCCTAATCCCCCCTTTCTATTCCACCTACCGAATTCCAAAGCTCTTGGTTGTGATACACACCTACGTAGTAAAATATTCATCCACATCTCCATGATCCTTGGTTCTATCCCCCCCTCTATTCCCACCTACCTTTCCAAGCCTCTGTGGTGGTGACCACCCTACTTAGTGTTTCCACCATCCCCATGGATCCTACAAAACGTCTTCCACACCATCTCCATTGATCCTGGTTGCCATATCTCAACCCTTTCTCTTTCCCCTCCTCTTCAAGCCTCTTGTTGTGGTGACACACCCCGACTAGTGTATTCCACCATCCCCTGGATCCGGTTGCGTCCACCCCTTTCTATTCCAACCTACCTATTCCAAGCCTCTGGTGGTGGTGACACACCCTACGTAGTGTATTCCACCATCATCCTGATCCTGTTGCTATCCAACCCTTTCTATTCCCCTACTATTCCAAGTCTCTTGTGGTGGTGACACACCCTAGGTAGCGTATTCTCCATCTCCATGGATCCTGGTTGCTATCACAAACCTTTCTATTCCCACCTCACCTATTCCAAGCCTCTTGTGGTGGTGACACACCCTAGGTAGCGTATTATCCATCTTCCATGGTCCTGGTTGCTATCCACCCTTTCTATTCCACCTATCTATTCTAAAAAGCCTCTTGTGGTGGTGACACACCCTACGTAGCATATTATCCAATTCTTCCACCACACATCCATTTCCATGGACCTGGTTGCATCCAAATCCACCCTTTTCCTTCAACCTCCTATTCCAAGCCTCTTGTAGTGGTGACACACCCTACGTAGTGTATTCCACCATCCCCATGGATCTGGTTGCATCCACCCTTTTCTATCCCACCGTACCTATTCCAAGCCTCTTGTGGAGGTGACACACCCTACGTAGCGTATTCTCCATCTCCATGGATCCTGTTGCTATCCACTCCCTTTCCTATTCCCACCTACTATTCCAAGCCTCGTGTGGTGGGTACAACAACAGCCCTACGTATTGGTATTCCAACCATCCCCATGGATTCCTACAAAACGTATGCCATCCCCCATCTCCATGAAGCCTGCTTGCTATCCACCCTTTTCTCTCCCCCTACCTATTCCAACCTCTTGTGGTGTTGACCCACCCCCTACATAGGGTATTCCACCATCCCCATGGATCCGGTTTTCTATCCCCCTTTCTATTCCCACCTACCTATTCAAGCCTCTTGTGGTGGTGACACACCCTACTTAGTGTATTCTATCCCACCATCTCCATGGTCCTGGTTTGCTATCCAACCCTTTCTATTTTCCTAATTCCCACCTAACCTAGTCCAGTCTCTTTGGTTGGTGTACACAACCGACGTAGCGTATCCCATCTCGCATGGATCCTTGTTGCTATCCAACCCTTTCTATCCACCTATCTATTCCATCCCTCTGTGGTGGTGACACACCCGCACTGCGTATTCCACCATCTCCCTGGATCCTGGTTGCTATCCACCCTTCTATTCCACCTACCTAATTCCCAGCCTCTTGTGGAGTGGCACACCCTACTAACGTAGTCCACCATGCCCCATGATCCCTGGTTGCTATCCAACCCTTTCTATTCCCACCTACTATTCCAAGCCTCTTGTGGAGGTGACACACCCTACATAGTGTATTCCACCATCTCCATGGATCCTGTTTGGTTTTGCAACCCGTTCATTCCCAGCTAACCTATTCCCAGCATCTGTGGTGGTGACACATCCTACGTAGTGTATTCCACCATCCCCATTGATCCTGGTTGCATCCACCCCTTTCTATTCCCACCTACCTATTCCAAGCCTCTTGTGTGATGACACACCCTACGTAGTGTATTCCACCATCTCCATGGATCCGGTGCTCTCCAACCGTTTCTATTCCCACCTACCTATTCCAAGCCTCTTGTGGTGGTGACACCCCCTAGTAGCGTATTCTCCATCCCATGGATCCTGGTGCTATCCAACCTTCTTTCCCACCTACCTATTCCAAGCCGCTTGTGGTGATGACACACTCCTACGTAGTTATTCCACAGCTCCAGATCCTGTTGCTATCCACCCTTTCCATTCCCACCTACCTATTCCAAGCCGCTTGTGGAGTGACCAACACCCTACATACATATTCCCACATCCCCATGGATCCTGGTGCTATCCAACCCTTCTATTCCACCTATCTTTTTTCCACAGCCTCTTGTAGTGGTGGGACACACCACCTACGTAGGTGTATCACCATCTCCATGGATCCTGGTTGCTTATCCAACACTTTTCTATTCCCACCTACCTATTCCAAGCCTCTTGTGGAGGTGACACACCCTACATAACGTATGCCACCTCCCCATGGATTCCTGTTGTACCAACCCTTTCTATTCCCCTATCTATTCCCAGCCTCTTGTGGTGGTGACACACCCCCGTATGTATTCCACCATCTCCATGGATCCTGGTTGCTATCCAAAACACTTTCTGTCCAACCTATCTATCCTAAAGCCTCCTTTGTGGTGGTGACACACCTACGTAAGTGTATTCACCATCTCCATGGTCCTGGTTGCTTCCAACCCTTTCTAGTCCCACCTACCTATTCCCACCTCTTGTGTGTGACACACCCTACCGTAGTGTATTCCACCATTCCATGGCAATCCTTGTTTGGGATTTCAACCCGTTCTATTCCCACCTACTTTCCAAGCCTCTTGTGTGGTTGACACCCCTACGTATTATTCCACCATCCTCCATGGACCTGGTTGGTTTTCAACCCTTTCTATTCCCACCTACCTAGTCCAAAGCCTCTGGTGGTGGTTACACCCCTACTAGTGTATGCCAACCATCTCCATTGATCCTGGTTGGTTTTCAACCCTTTCTATTCCCACCGACCTATTCCAAGCCGCCTTGTGGTGATTACACACCCTACATAATCGTATCCACACTCCATGGATCCTGTTGCTATCCACCCTTCTATGTCCCCCTACCTATTCCAGCCTCTGTGGTGTGACACCCCTACAGTGTATTCCACCATCTCCCTGGATCCTGGTTGCTATACACCCCCTTTCTATTCCAACCTATCTATTCTAATCCTCTTGTGGTGGTGACACACCCTACGTAGCGTATTCCACCATCCCCATGATCCTGGTTGCTATCCAACCTTTCTATTC
>JAMKCH010049576.1:0-21655 GCA_023653785.1 Ophioderma brevispina | reverse complement strand
ATGCCCCACAAAGAATCCTTCAGATTATCAAAAAGCTTTTCTTAATAACCCACTGTTCACGCTATTTTCTTCACTGAGCTTGAATGCTACGGTGCAGCGCCCGATATAAAGCTACCTAAATGGCTTTCAAAACCCAACTTTACATTAGGTATCAGTTTACCACCACCTCAGCGAGTATACCCACTTGCTACGGTGGAAATTGGAAGTGGTGGATTATCATGCTGGGTGATTTGCACTGCAGATTAAATGTTTTAGAGTTTTTTTTCCTACACCAATTCATACAGCACCTCAGATAATTATGATCCGATGCCACCCTAAAAGCCTGCACAGTCTTGGTTCAAAATCTTAGTAATGAACCACACAATCTCATGTTCGTTTATTTAATTACAAACACCTAATTTTCTACCTAACTTATATAGTTTAAAAAGCACATGGCAACATAGGCCAAGCATTCCAACCATTAAATTGCAAAGGCAACCGTGCCTTTACTTGCTTCTCATTCACTTACCTGTTTATATATATTTACATCTTCCCTGAGCCCTAGCTCCAAAATATGGAAATCTTTGTTTGAACAAAACAATTGCAACAACAGGTTTTTATAATTGCTTTTGGTAGTTAGGCGAGCCAGAGGGGGGCGGGGGGCATTTGTCAAAAAAAAGCTAGTACGCCTTTTTCTATTGCTACTTTGAGTGCATGTGGCTTCATTATAAAGCTTCATGAAAATTGGTTACTATCACTGCTTAATATTGGTCATACTACTACCTATTAGTATTAGCACCCCCCCCATTTTTTTGGAGGCGACGGTAACAAATTTGGGTCAACCGCGAGCGGAGCAAGCCGGGAAAACATTTTATTTGTGTACACAAATACACAACGTCTGGTCTCATTCACAATCGTGCCACCCTCGTCAGATCAAATCCTGGCTACACCACTGCTTTTGGTAAGTAATTTTGAATATCAGGATAGGTGCACTATGTTATTATACCACGCATTTGTTAATTCCCAACACAGTTGCAATGGGTTATATACATCACTTGACACGCATTCCACTCCTATTCATGACTGGGATGCCAATTACTTTTGTAAGCGGGACCTGCACACTGAAGTGGGCTTATCTCCACTGACTTTAAGTTGGACATGCCAGTTGGAATTCTGAAAGAGCTTATTCATCAATGGGATTGATATTGTCTACCCGCTTCTGGCCGAACTAAGGAGTTGACTTCACTAGGCTTTCATGCAGTCTTAAACAGGCGGAATCGGCGTAAGGCTGCCAGTCTGTAATCACAGCTGTCCAAGTCGGCATGCGCGACTTACGCATGCACCAATCTGCGCGCTGCTATGACTCACTCCTTGGTTTACCAGACAAGTATACATAAAATTGTAACAATTCCGCAAAGGTTGCGATTTGTGTACTAGTCAGCAATTCGAGAATGGGATTGGTTGTACTAAATACAAGGTAAACTTAGAATGCTTCATCTGGGATCATCTCTAATACCCTTCATGGATCAGCACTGGTGCCTCCTACGACCCCCTGGGGGATACCTGTACACGAGCCGGGTAACGCCCCGAGATCCAAGGGTTCCGGCGGGACCCAATGAGACAAGAAATGAATGAAAGGTACCCCTATTTGAGACCAGATCTGTTTTCAAATGTATACCCCTTATCCGAGAACCATACTATCAAGAGTATACAACCCATATCTGAGACCTCCCGGCCAAGCCTATTTACATTGGATTTAACCGGGATTTTACACTCAATTTTGAGCCTATTATGGCCTTCTTCTTCTCTCTCTTTTGAGCATGATATCAAGACAAAAATCATCATTCTAACAGATTTTATATGGCTCCTGACACTGAAAGTAACATTTGATACCCAAAATGTGAGACCTGACAGAAACATAGGTTGAATATGTTATACCGATCTTACATTCTCTAGATCTACCCAGGTCTCGTGTTTTTCGTAAGGTGGGTGCTTACCCGACCAGAATACCCAGTTACCCCATAGCCCCCCCCCCACCGGGCTCAGCCTTCCTACACGCTACGTGTTTTTTGAGGTAATGAAATGTTAGTTAGTTACAGACTTTCTGTGAACAAAGGGCATGTGAGCATCTTGAAAAACCACTACATTTCACACGCTTCAAATTGTGAAACTCCATCTGTAGCCACACCAAAACGAAAAAACTACACATAAAGAATCCCTATAGTAGTTTTTCTCTTGTCAGTGACAGTGACAATTTTTTAAAACCGTCACACGACAAGGTACAAATGTGCTGGCCTTGGGCGCACAAATACAAATGTAACGTATTATTACTGCGACCACTTGAAAGACCCACTACATCAAGAGGCAAAGAACAAACGTATGGGACAATAACTACAAAATACTAACCACAGGAAGTATCATATTCCAAGAAGAGTATGTGTAGATTTCAAATGGTTAAATACTTCCCCTTGTGACAGATTTGTTATGTCCAGTCCATCTTTGCATCATCCGACCATCCTGCCATTTGTATAGGACTAAACTCTGCAAATTACAGAAAACATGTCAAAATAGGGAATTAGAGATTCTAGAAATAAATTGTTTAACTCTAAAACATTCATCTAAAAAAGGTGCAACGAGAGATTTCACATATAGGTGTCCCTAAAAAAATTTTGCAAGTACTGATTTTTCCCTGATGTAAAGCTTGTCCATCAAAATATCCCTGATTTGAAAGGACTATGACGGAGAAAGTTTCTTGGTACAAAATTTGTTAAATTTCTAATTTCATTATAGGAGCAAAATTTTTTATGAAATTTCAGCTTATGTTTTATATTGCATACAAGCAAATCAAAAATCACTTTGTCTCTCTTTAGGACATTCTGTAGCCAAATCAGGGAAAGAAATCTATTGATGTCTAATATTTATGAAATTACTATATGGACAAACTATTTGCGGTACTCAAAATCTCTGTTGCACCTTAAGTGTCACGAAACAACCAGGATGTTTATTCAAACAATATGCCTTTAATAGTTTCATGAGGATCCATTGTTACACACTGAAAAGAGAGTACGTTAAGATACATATTTTTTGATGATTCAATTTTTCAAGTTACGGTTTTTACGTATCTATAAGAAGGCATACAATTAATCTATTGATATTCATATTTTCATTTCCGTCCACCATCAAGCATAAACAGGACTAACTTCAGAAACAATAGCAAAAACAATAAGAATTATAAATCAAATGATTAAAATGAGAATGACGGTTTGTACAAACTAGTATAAGAATAAACGGTTATAACGATTTAACAGGAAATGAAATAGCAAGATGTGGACTAAGCACACCGGCCAGCACAGAGCAAAGTGTATACAGTCATGGTGTCCTTGACTTGGTGTCCTCCTACGGGCCATGCCAGGCGTGTAGCCAGCCCAGTGATTCCGAGGGGACAATTTCCCGGTAGATGCAACAAATGTCCCGATTACAAGCAAAAATATCCCGATCGCAGGGCAAAAGATCCGAAAAGGGGCTGATTTAACATGAATATCCGTGTTTTATTAGTTATTTCCTGATTTCCCCTCCAGATTTTTTTCAGAGGGGCAATCTCCCCCCCCCCTTTGCCCCTACCTGGCTACGTCACTGGGCCAGGCCATGTTTTGTACATGCCCGGTGAAATACAGAATAGGAAACTAAGTAAATCACTACACTACATATACCATGGGACCAAGCTTTCCTCGTATTTTAGGGTTTAGCAATATTGTTAATGTAGGACTATACTTTGTCTTGTCTGAAGTATGAAGTGACGACGCGCACGTATACCCAGTGCCGCCTTTCAGTTGCAGTGTGCTTATGCTTTGCGTACACGTGCACGGAAAGTCAGCACAATGTATACGCCTGCGTCCCTACTTCGTACTTCAAGCTGGACAGAGTATAGGGCTCTTTATTACAATAGCATCTTCCAGCAGACTACTAGCAACACTATGAGTTACAATATGCTCATCCACCAAGGACACAGTTCAGTGGTTCGTGCTTGTATACATTGACATGAACTGACCATGTGCAATCTGATATCATATATCATACCCAAAAACCAGGGGTATATTTTCTAAATACATGGTGAATGAAAGCTACTGAACTGTGCCAAGAGAATTGAGCTTTTACTAGCTCATAGTGAAGTAGACTAGGCCAGCGTGAAATTCCATATCAATATTGCAGTCCACTCTATAGTGGCATACATTCCCCACCTTGCCATTCTTTGTACGTCTTCATCAAATCCACAACGGGCAATTTGACATTTCACATGCATCATCAATTTGAACTTTCAAGTTGGTGGCTGTTTGCTCTTGGGAACATTTTATGTTTCATGAGCAAAAAATGAAGCATAAAAACCAAGTAATCAAATTTGTGCTTAGATTAGTGGTGGACAACTTCTTGGGATGTATGTAAAAAAAAACCCATATAAACACTAATCTGGAATGCTACTTTGCAAGATTTGACAATGAATGTGTTTGTTTGAATGTTCTCCAAAATTATTTGATTCCTTACTTTTATTTCTATGATTTAAAGCGGCATTTTCAGAAAATATGAAATTTCATAAATTTGCTCGCAATGATAGTCTAGGCCATTGGAAGAACTATATTTTACTCATAAAAATAACATACCCAAAAGCAGATAGGGACATTAATAAGAGGCTAAAGACATCCAGGTAATTTGTAGGCTAACTTTAAGTTTGCCATAACTTTAATCAACAAATGTGTCCATTACAAGAATATCAGACTCGTACTCATTGATATTAAAACCACAAAGGTCACAGGCCGGTCAAACAATTATAGGTGCATGCTGTGAGAATCAACTCTGGTGTGTGTTTTCTTGTGTTACAAGCCATTTCCGCATCGTCTGCTGAATTAATGTCGCCGGGCGAATAAAATTGTTCGGTTTACAAATATTCTCTAAATGCAAAAGAGTGAATTTCACTCTTTTAGAGTGACTACAGGGCCCACTCCGAAAAGAGTGAAATTTCAACCCCTTTGAAGAGTATGTTTTTGTTCAAATTTTTTCTTGATAATGTAAAAAAATAATAAAAAAATATCATTTTGTAAATAATCAAGAGAAAATTTGATCAAAAAATGTTTTTTGAAAGGTGTGAAATTTCACTCTTTTCAGAGTGGGCCAAGTAGTCACTCTAAAAGAGTGAAATTCACTCTTTTGCATTTGGAGAGTAAGCGTGCTGATTTGGGCTTAATAATTTCAGGTCAGGGCTAATGTATAAAAGCTTTATAACCATGCAAAAATATCAATTTTGAAAAATTTTGAGGGAGCCCTATTTATCAAATATGCCAGTTTCTCTTTAAATGGTGTTTCAGGCAGAATTCCTTCACAGTTTGAAGACCAGTAAAGTAATTAAACTTTCAATTTGGGGTTGGTGCAAGTTTAACAAGTGAGGGTATTGAAGAAGCAGTTGGGCATACAGGCAATAGGTCCCCTGGGCAGATCCCGTATCGTTTCAAAAGGTGACGCACCCCGGGAATCATAATTTTTTGGAGATAAAACTCTTAAAAAATCATAAAAAGGCAGTTCTCAAACTTTTGTTCTCACCTCTTGTACTTGTGTGCAACGTTTACCAAAAATGCTGATAATTGCCCCATTTCTATCAGAACATAAAACTTCAGTAATAAATAAAACTCAGTTCAAGCATTTGCTTACTCTCCCCGATTCAATATAATGCGTAACGTATGTACGAACGTTTGAACTCTAAAACCCGGTAGAAGTGCAACACTCTGTGTCGAACTGATCCTTTTGGTGATCGTGTTAACATAAATCATGGCGTCTTCTGTACTCCCGAAAAGTTCGGGGAAAATGCATTATGTACTTAATTCATGTGGAGTAAATAAAGCCATCTACGATAGTGGGAAACAACCACACGAAAGAACGGCTGGATTTTGTGAGTTGAGGAATTCATTGGCCTGAAGGCACTAGCAAGCCTGCCATTTCATGCATCTCGCCCATCTATCGTTGATTGTACCGATGTCGTGCTTAGCCTGCACCTTGTCATCGAATACATGATTTCGCCCTATTTGTTTGTGAAATGCATTACCTCATGCTTTGTTTGTGGCGTATATCATTTATTATAGCGTCACGGCCATGGCATTTGTTTTATGGCATTATTTATTGTTCATCATCTCAGCAAGTAGCATATTTCACTCACTGTCACTGTACTTTCGTAACGGTTAGCCATGTTAACGCATGCATGGCTTGTTGGTCCCTGGCATGAATACTTCTCCATATTTTCAGGATAGATTCAGGATTGTGCTCTAATTAATTTTTCAAATAAAGGTAATGACCATTTGTTTTTACTTAGCCCCTGCCGCGTAACATTTCACAGGGCTACATCTTGAACTGGTGATTGGATGTGGAGGGACCAAGGTTATCATAGGGGGGGTCACATCGACTTGTTACTATTTTTTGCCCAATGAATTACTGAGCTTTTTTTCTTTATTAAATGTGGGTGACCCAATCGCACCTTTTTCCATCATGTTTCCCATCAAAATTGAGATTGGGTGTGTTAGATGTATGAAAAAAAGTCCCAAACACATATTTTTCTCAGTCATCTCCCCAGTAAAATTTAGTAGGGGATTAAGGTGGAAATATTTCCTAACAAAACGTCTCCATATTAGTGGTCTACCCTATCCTGGTCCGATCATTCCATATCTATTTTAATATCTCCTCACATAAATGTATTCCCAAAACATCTTATTACAAATTTGAGTAATTAATTAATTGGTTTGGTAAGCAACAATTTGACTAACATTAAAATTGTCCCTTATACTGCATGTTCATTAATTGGTCGCACATTTGGGAGACTGTTTTTCAACTACATGTAAATTGGGGGTCTTGGACATTAAATTACTTCAGTAATTCAAAATAGTGACTTTGTTCCGATCCCAAAATAATCAGACAAAAACGAGGTTCCCTGCCCATCTGCTCATTGTCCTTACTCCCTGCCTCCCCCAACTGAAATGACCTTGACAAGTTCGATAAGAAGGACTAATGTTTTTTTTCTTAATTACATCTCAACCCACCCATTATTTACGCGGCCCCCCCACTCTGACCCCACGCCAACCCACCCAAAGGTAATCAGAAATCACCCCTGCTGAATTTATCCCCTCTTAAGTCATGGATAAGCTGCAGTATTCCTTATTAACAGAACAATGAAGGGGTCATGAACTAAATGTTATAGCGCCCTCCCACTAGGGGTGTATTGAGTCCATCCCACAATGCACCAGTTTTGGAAATTTCACCAACTAAGGTCTGTGTTATCGCTTCCACAGCATATTCATAATGTCAAAGTCAAAAACCCGGACCTCATGTTAGCCTGCAAGGTCTTTTATCCCAAAGTTACACTTAATGCCCACCACCTACTAGCACAGTGTAGATGCATTATGGGAATTGTTTAAAATACCATCTGGTCCCCTTCCCCAGCCATCTACAATTTCCCCAGTTTAGTATTCTTTATAACATTTTAACAATACTTGCATGTTGCTGTTTTGAATTCTAGCACTATGTAAAGCTTACAATCCCACCCCCTTCAACACACAGCGTACCCAGATCCCTAACCAATAAAAGTAACAACAAAACTAAAATCAACATACCATCATTCTAAATTATACCCTGCACTCCTGCAGCAAATCTTGACGCAAACATTAAATCCACATCAGAATAAATTTCACCTCTAGGAGAATTGAATATTAAATCAGAATTTTTCGTCAAGATTTTCGTTTTACCTGTTAACCATTGCGTCGTCTTAAATTGGGATTTTTCTCGTCCGCCCTCCCCTGCGTTACTTAACGCTGGTCTCTGGCCTTCGGCTTCGCTTTAGGATCATTTGTGAAGTGGGGAGAGCTAGACCAAAGTCACATGGAACGCCGCGGATGCTTGTTAAGGGCTGCGTGAAATTTGGATTATTTTTATGTCACTCCGTTGACGCGTTTGTTAGTTAAACCGCATTTCCTGGAAAACAAGCAACTTTAAAGTTGAGAACAAGTGGAATTCCTCTCTCAAGAAAACAACTTCCATTGATTACCACTAGAATTTTTCTACTTGTGAGGGAGGGGTGCGGCCACTATCATGCAAATTTTCCCTAAGGTATTTCCCCCCCTGTGTAAGCCCGTAGCCTACAAGCATTTTTCCCATTTGAGGAAACAAAGTGGGGGCCAAGCAGGTGGGGGGGCAAGCAGAAGGAGGGCAGAGGATTGAAGTTCCCCTTTACACACTGAGCATTGTTACTAAGTTTGGTTGTAAAATGAAGTGATACTTTGAAAATGTGGAACTTTATCCAAACAGTGTACTTTAAAAAAGCACACAAACACCCCTTCCTTCCCACCCACTGATCACTGTTAACAAGTTTGATTTAAATTGAGTGGTAACTTTAAATGTGGAAACTTTAGCCAAACATACATAAAATAGTGACTTCTCAGTGGTCTATACCATCTGCCCAATCACATAATCCATTGCAATCAACTGAAATTCAGAAACAAGCTTTGATTTTACACGTAATATATATTCAACAAAACCACGTAAACCACCAAATGCCATCTTTTAACTAATTATCAAGCATCTGTATTCTCTATTTATCGACCTGGAAACACAGTTTTTCAAAAATATGACTTTTTAAAAAAATCAACATAAATGACACCAACCATACTTGTGGAATTGCCTCATTAGCGGCATGTTTTAAACTATAACTGCATCGCCAACATTGAATGTGCCCAATTGCTCTAGGCAAACATAAGCACTACTGCTGCACACATATTGTAATGTCATTGGATTCAATGGCAAGTATATCAAGCTTAAAGGGATTAGCAGCGATAATGCTAGAGAAATCGAAAACAATTGGCATACATTTTTTAACTTATAAATCATGGATAAGTTGGTACAATTCCATATAACTGCTGTAATGTTGAAACAAACCACCAAATAGTGAAAAAATGAGTATTGAGATATTTGTCCATAAACCACCGTCTCCTCTCTCTCCCGCATAAGACATACGCGCGCCATCCTCAAATCTGCACTAAACGGCTGATTGGCGTTTTTCACCAGTACAAAATAACCAAAGATCAATAATTTTGTCTTTGCGGTCAAACTGTATTGATTATTGTCGCATAATATCACCTGACAATTTGTGATATACAGCGGGAAAGGCTTTTTTGTTGAATCTCAAGCGGAATTTTGATAAGCACTTATAGAAATTACAAAATCAACTAAAAGGTACTGCCTCGCTTTAATACAACGGATTTCAAGCCAACCATTGCAGGCTATGTCATATAGCAGATGCCTAACAAAAAATAAAATAGAATTTTGTGATTTTTTCGATGTTTCGGATTAGCACATAAATCGCTGCTAATCCCTTTGAAAGGGATAGCAGCGATTTGCTGATCCGAAACATATCCAAAAAATATAAAAATTTGTATTTTGGTCATTTTTGTTATTGGAATGGATGTGCTAACTAGCCTGCAAGTGGTTTGCTTTAAATCCGTTGTATTAAAGGCCGACTTCCAGGAATTTCCTAGAGGCTCCCTCAATTTCCAAAAAAAATTGTGTGTTGCTTACATAATGCTTGTCCATATACGAAGCACTGAGTGAAATTGAAGTAATCTTAAAAGTTAAAATCGAATTCCTTCATAGAGAAAATTACAACTTAGTTATACAATTCCGGATCCGGATTTGTTATATACAGTATCCTATGGGACGTTGTACTACACATAAATGTTTACTGCAGAATCAAACGAAAAATCCGATTCATCTCCAAAATTCGGATTGTGATTTTAGGTTACTATCTTCTGTTCTAGTTTGACTATTTTTCATTATTCCACAAAATAATATTTCATAAATTTCTGAGTGACTTTAAAGAACAAGGCAGTACTTTTTTTATCTGATTCTGAATTTCTATACATGTGTCATATCACCAATTCCTGACTTGAGATAAAAAATGCCTTTCCTTGTGAATATCCCAGCTTTATAAGCGTAATTTGTGTATCATGACCTCAAAAACAAGAGTATTGACCTTTTGTTTATTCTGTCCTGGTGTACATCACAATCTCTGTTTAGTGTAGATTTTAGACAAACCATTGCTTTATGTCTAATTTGCAGGAACCGTAACAAAAATATAAAACTATGAATTTGATGATTTTTCGAGTGTTTGGATTAGCAAACGCTGCTAATCCCTTTAAAGGGATAAGCAGGATATTTGCTGATCCGAAAAATCCAACAAATCATAAAAAATTTGATATTTGGTATTTTTGGTTTGAAGGATTGTGCTACATAGACTGAAGTGGTTGGCTTTTTAAATCCGTGTATTTAAAGGCCGACCTCAGAGATTTCCGGAGGAGGGGGCCCCGCATTTCCAAAAAATTTGTTGTGTTTTGATGTACAGACTGCTTGTCCATATACAATCATGAGTTGAAATTGCTAAGGCTTTAAAAATTAAATCGAATTCCTTCATATAGAAAATTACAACTTGTTATAAAATTCCGAAAATCTGGAACTTTTGTTCTTACCCGTATCATATGGGACGTTTGTACTACACATAAAAGTTTCTGCATCAAAACGAGAAAATCGATTCATCTCAAATTTCGGAATTGTGCATTTTCGGTTACTATCTTTAGTCTAGTTGACTATTTTTCATTAGTACACAAAAAAATAATATTTTCGAAATCTGAGTCAGACTTTAAAGGGATTCAAGGCAGTAACTTTTTATCTGATTCTGTAATTTCTATACCTGTGCCATATCAAAATTCCTGACTGGAGATAAAAAATGCCTTTCTGTGAATTATCCCAGATTTATAAGCGTAAATTGGTTATCATGACTCAAACACAGACATTATTGACCTTTGTTATTCTGTACTGCGTGTATAATCACAATTACTTGTTTAGTGTAGATTTTTAGACACCATTGCTATGTCTATTTGCAGGAGACGGTAGGAAAAATTTCCTTCAAATACTTCTTCTTTTAACTAGTGGTGTTTTTGTTCCTACAATTAAAGTAGGTATATGGAATTGACATACTTATCTTTGATTTCGAAGCTAAAAAATGCATTTTCCCCATTTTTTGATTCTATAACTTGTATCAGCTGCTTATCATATAAATTTAAGCAGAAGACATTTCAACTATCATTTTCCTTTGCACTATCGTCGTTTTTGTCACTCATGTCCGACTATTTGTTGACCTTTCTGGTTGAAGACTCTGATTCCTGAACACTTTTGAGTAGCACTGGCATCGGGGACATGTTAGTAAGAGAAACAATGCCATCGTCAACCTGGCCTCTAGCTGTCTCCTTGTTCCTTGTTCCCTCAACTTTACCAAACATAATACTTTTTACAGATTCTCTCACCACTCAAGCGGACATGGTCGAAAGTACTGTAGCATTTGTTTTCATAAACATGTTATTAGAATCTGTCTATCTCCCCAAATCATGGCCTATGCTCTCATTCGTCCGTTTTTTTTTAGCTGTCCACGGAATGCAACATAAGAAGCTTTTCTCCAACACCACATCCAAACAGTCAAGGGCTTCTATGATTGCAGTGTTGATCACCCATGTTTCGGCACTCTACCCATATTCAGTCGGTACTTTGAGACTGAGTGCACAATAAAATTTAGACGCACAAATATTTCTTGTCAGAAAATATTCCATAAGTGCTTGCAGCTATGATAGTTTCCATACAATGAAAGAAACCAATTGCCAGGTCTTTAAAGGTTTGCAACGAGAGGATTTCACATCAGGAGGGTGTCCCTAAAAAATCGAAAGTATTGATGTTATTAAGACAGTGGTGATTAGAATGACTCGTAGGAATGCCTTGCTTTACCTTTTCTCCATTTGATGTAACAAATTGGCAGTGTCTTTAGGCAGATGCAGAACCCTCCCATAAATATATATTCCCACATAATATAATTCATTCGATCCAAACGTATGACGCACCCCCCCCAAGTGAGTCATACCCACAATCTCTTCCTCTTTTGTCTTACCCTCGACACGAAAACATCCTGCAGGGGGCGGGACGGCCGGGAATCAACATAGGAGAAGGTAAGCAAGCATTCCTAGATCATGAGAACACCACTGTCTTAACATGACTAATACCGGGAATCTGCTTCCTTCAATCGATTGTTGAATGTAACACAAAGTGCCATTAACCGCGCAGATTTGCACAGGTACTAGGAGGCGGTGCAGGATGCAAAACGTCACCTGGATTGCGTGTGAATCGAGATGGTATGAATATGAATTGGCAAGCAATTCAGAAAGTAGTAGAGCAGCGCAAGATCACATGCCAATACAAATAGCATGAACCTAAGCACACCACTTACTAAAGAGAAATAATTTGCGAGCCCCCTGAAGAGTGTCCTGCAGCAAAAAAAAACTGGCCAGATAAGCGACGTACCCTAGCGGGAGACGTCACACGAAACCAGCACCCCCTCGTGTACAACACACACGGCGCATAACTTAGAGGTTTACTCCCAAGTCTGAGAGTCTACCAAGGCTGCAGAGCAGGCTCGAGACATTAGACCAAATCGCCACCCTCTGGGCCCATGACGGGCCGAGAGGAACGGGCATCCCCGGTGAGCGGAGACTGAGGAGGGCTGAAAGAGCCCAAACCCTCAGACCCACGACGGCCACAGTACTCTATGCGAGAAAACACGCACACAGCGTAAGGACAGGAAGACCTTGAGGTCATCAATGTTACCTAATGCAGCCAGCCCACCATATACCACTAACTTGAGCTCCAAGGGCAAGCGAGTGCGAGGAGCGGACAAAGAGGAGAATCTGCGAGTGGGCCGGACATAAGCCCACGACCGATTCAACATCTCTAGACAGAAAGCCTACCCCCGGGGGAGAGTAGAGGGAGAAAGCTTCAGTATAGTACAGCAACCCCAAGTGTATAAAGTATCTCCACCAGAATGGAAAACGGCCAACCAGAAGATGACCCCAATCCAGGGGAACATCCAATAGTCCTACTATGCATTTATCGTGATGAAATGAAAAAGCATCAAAAGGACGAACTCGCTGTGCCCGAGAACCCCCCCCGCCCCTGACCCCTCAAACGACAATGACAGGTAAACGTTGAAAGGGTTGCTGACCAAAGAATTCTCAGCAGAAAGAAATGTTGGAGAGAGTACCCGTCAACCAAAACCAGCTCCAACATTACTCCAAGGCCTTTACCTAAAAACTGGAGGGAGGCAGCCAGGAGAGTAAGAGATTCTAACAGATTTCCGAAAAACTCTACAGTCTAAGGAAATATCGCAGAGTAAAAAGGGCAGTGGCCACCGAATGCCTAGCCCCCAACAGATTCCCATCATAGAATGACTAAGGGGGACGCAACTGGTGAATGGGGAAATCCAATTCGGCATGACAAGAGGAAAAACCACTACAGTGGGATAAAGATCCCAGGTGGACCTTAGAGCAAAACCTATCTGCTAAGTGCAAATAGATTGCTTCCAAGGATAAAGAGTATCCCCGTTTGGCCCGTAGGCAAACTCAACATATCCTAGCAGGCTGGAAACAATCCACCCCCCACGAATAAGAATACCCCTGTTGAAACGAAACCAGCCCAAGGACACCCAAAAGATTCTCTCACTATATAAAAAGGCTGAGAGGAGTGTAATAAATCCCGGTCTGCAGCCGATGCCAGACCAAGGAGTGGAACTATTACGATATCTAAAAATTTGAAAGGTTATTATGATTAAAAATAATAGTTCTATCCCCACCATGTACAGCAAACTCTGCACCTGGGCGGGAAGACTAATTATCAATCCGAACTTAGAGGTAAAATAATATAATAGTTATTAGTATAATCCACACCTCCATGATCAGAGCAAACAAATCCAGACATAGATAGAATGGAGTGATACCCACTGTCAACAAATAATTAATTGAAAGCACAAGTGATTAAAAATAATAAAGGTCCATTGTCATTTGAAAAAAGCAAAGACTCATTATCACCAATCATCTCCCCATTGAAGAGAGATTGAGAGGGTTGCACCCTGTCATTCAAAATAAAGGCAACAAAACCGCCGCGGGCTGGCCGTTGAAGTGCCTATAATGGAGCTGAGAGAATCCATGCTATAGCGTGAGAATTAACTGACCCCCTGCGGGGATCGGGCACAAAGTCGAACGAGCGAGAGGCTCGGCGGCGCGTGCCACCACGTTAGTAGAGATTATTAAAGCCGACCGCACCTGACACACGTCCGAAAGGGAAAATTAGCAGGGGCGTTGACTTGGCGGCTTCCGACACAGAACTTAAGCCAAAAAGGGGGGGAAACGAAAAAATTAATCGTCTAACATTTCATCTAGGGTATCAATCGCGAAGATCGGCGATCGGATACCCAAACCTCGATCGAAAAGCGTCAGAAGCGATGAATATGGCATAAATTACGCGGAATCAGACACACAACACAATTTGGCTACTGAACTGGAAATTAATCGCCAATCGTATTCCAAATCCACGGTTTCATCGCAAAAGGGGCGACCCACGAAAGATCCATCGAGGGAGTCTTGAGCTCGGAAGCACCGTGCGACTATCTAAGAGGCTGCAACGCCCTAATAAAGACGTAAGCCGCACCAAGAACTGGATTTGGAACTGGATGAAGGCGAGTCCCCACCCGGAGAGACAACTAAAGAAGTTGAATCCAAAAAAGGGTAGGCATCAAAAGGATATGACGCCACACCAAATGAAGTTACGGGAGCCGCTACCACCAGTGAAGGCGGAAGCTATGCCCCGAGCGTCCGGTGTGGTAGGAATACCCCGAAGCCTGGTTCCCGAGGAAAGCTGCGCGAGCAAGCGCCGCCCCAGGCAGCAGGGGACGACACCCAGAGGGGGGTGCCACAGTCACGGCGAAGGGGTTCGTTCCACGCAACGACTCATCCCACCAACAGGATTGTTCATAGTGTACACCAAAGCGACACGGCCTTTTAACACAGGCCAGAATCCATGGGTAGCTGAACCTATCCTCCCATCGCCCGAATCCCGTAAGGGATTGAGGCGATTAAAGGCGAAGACCTACAACACAGTGACCTAGCAACTAACCGACAAGAACAGAATACGGCCGTAGGAGTAGCTAAAAGCCCCGGGATTATGGCCTTTATGTATGCGACGATTTTATTAAAAAAGGCAAAATAACGGGGACCAGTATACACCAGTAATAAAATACAAGAATACACGGGTGCCGACAAGTAGTCACACCGCAACCGCCGCCTACACCCGCGCCCCGAACAGGGACAAACGAGGGTGCTATTACTGCAAGAATAACTAAGGACAATCTTCAACAACTGGTCACCTTACAGCATACTACGGCGCCGATGACCGATTGCAACGGTTGCTGGAGTTGGAGGTAAAGCAGGGAGTCAGTATACGTGAGGACATATGACAGAGAGGTAAAACCGACATCAACCCGGTTTAAAATGATCGAAAAAACCGGGTTGACCCCGACGACAAGTAGCAAATACGATGCTAGGGCAACCCCACCTGCGGGAGAGGCAGACCAACCTAGTTGCCCAACGCCCCAGCCGCCGGTTACTAACGGCCATGGAATTGCCCGTGCGCAAATCTCTCGCCCTTAACCCCGTGATAAACGGTCAGTTGTAACATTAATTTCTACTGAGATCACTTAGCAACGGCCAAATCAAACCGAGGGTTCGTTCGGGAAGACTCATCCACCGCTAAAAATCCACGAAGGGATTGAGGCCCCGGGGGTGCCAGCGAAGCAGGGGCCGGCCGACTAAAAGCGCCAGCCCCGCCTCGCTGATAATGCCAAACACTCTTGCCGCCAGAACTCCCCGTGGGCACGCGACGCCGTAATGAGTGGAGGCCAGCGTCTTGAGCAGATAATCGCCCCATTACAACAGGCGAAAGCGTTGCCCAATATCGACTGAAGAAAAACCGTCCAAGCAGACCATTGATTCCCATGAATGGGATTCAAAGCTGATGAATGTGTATTGTCTCGAAAATTCGAACTCAGTGAATGGTCCTTTGTTGGTCTAATCCGGGATTAAAGACCATGGACCAGCACCGCGGAGATTCGCCCGGGTCAAAGCGCACGCAGCCGACATCACCCCCTGTGGGAAAACGGTGGATGCAGGCAAAAGGCATCGAGACCAGCGCAGAAATAACCCGTAAATCGCCCTATAGATATTAGAGGAAGAAGGGCCCGACATCGCAGGGTGGGTTTCGCTGTGGAGCACGGGGCGTGTGCAGCGGGAACCCCCACCGGTAGACGCTGCCCCGGGGGGCCCAGCGTCGCCGTTAGCGGACCCATAGAAGGACACAACCAACTTAGGTGACGGTGGACACCATAGAGGTGATCTCCGTAATCGGTAGGGTACGGAAAACAGGTAGACAACCACGCCATAGTTATCCAGGCCAGTCTACGCACCCATGGGGAAGGGCGACTGACACGACACCGGACGGGTGTGCTGTGAACCCTCTAACGGAGGGTGAACCCCACGCTTACAGCAGCGGAGGAATTCCCTGTAACGGCGATGGGTACTATAGCGGTGGCATTGTGATCGGTGGGGACCGAAGACGGCTCCACGCGGCCCAGTATCCTATCAGTCAAACGCACCCCTGAGGCGCGGGGGACTGACAAGACACCAGACCCAAAGCCCATGTAACGGCGGGTGAACCTTCGCTTACATCAGCGGAGGAGGTCCCGCTCATTACCGGTCAAGATCCCTACCGTCCAAGTTATACTGAAGGGACAAACCCAAGATATACCACGGTCCATCCAGAGGAACCAGGTGCAATACCAGAGACCGATACGCACGACGCACCAATTCGCCCCGGAGTAGGACAAGCGGGCATCAGCATGGGTGGGGGTCCGTGGACGGAGACTCGGTCGAACAAGTCACGTACAGCCGCGGCCTATAGGGGAAACAAACCGGCCTGAGCACGCACCAAAGGCCGGGGATACCGAATACAAATTTACTAAGTTTAGATGAAAATTTATATAAAAGCATTTCCAAACAATTCTACAACTCCTTTAATCAAAGCCATACCTCTGTTGAATAAGGGCTGCAAGAAAGCAGGCAGGAAAACTAGTAGTAAACACAGTGTACGTCTTGTGTGAATTGGTTTCAGTAATGGTCGTGCATAAGTTAAAATGTAAACAAAACGGACGCCATCTTGAATCGAAACCAAGGCGTGCGGGTCTATTTCCAAATTACAATTCTCACAAACATTGGAATCAAATATAGACACGTTAAAAAATATATATAAATGATACCTACACATTATAAGATAGTAGTGCGAAATAAGACTATCGATATGAAAGTGGCGGCAGTGCCACGCCCTTCGCTAGTCAGTCTACGTGATGGGTTGAATTATGCGGGGTTTGTTATGTTGACAAACCCCGACGCAAAGTCAAGGTAAAAGTCCTTAAATACCGACTGCAACGAAAAAATGACCAAAAAACTACAAGCAACAGGGGACGTAATAAATGAATTTAAAGATTACACAAGGTTCAGGACATACACTAAGTAGCTAAATCTGACCCACAAAATTCGACAAATTACGGGAGCTAAATTACTTAACGTTACCGCACTGGTCGACCCCAAGACGAAAGAGGAAAGAGGATTGTGGGTTTGGCGTCACTTGGGGGGGTGTCGTCAGACAGGGTGATCGAAATGATTATATATTATGTGGGGAATATAATTATGGAGTGGTTCTGCATTCTGCCTAAAGACATTGCAATGTTACATAACATCGGATTGAAGGGAAGCAGGATTTCCTGGATGAGTCTGCCCTGATGTAAAGATTTCTATCAAAAATATCCCCAGGGGTATAAAAATGTCACGTCTTTTCACCTTTTAGTTACTAGAAAAAACTTCAGTTTAAAGAGACAAAAGATATTTCCATGAAAAAGTCCCTCCCAATTTTTTTTTCATGGTTTTTTCCGCATATTTGTAATGCTTACCCCATGTATTAAATCACACATGAATTGGAGAAGATGAATACGCATGTATAGTCCTGAAGATGATGACTTTACAATTTTGTCATGTACAACACTGACAAAAAAAATTCAAAGCATGTTTTCTATGGGGACAAGTACGATAGCAGCAAGTTCAAGCTTAGTTTTGGGCGTTCTTTTTTAATTGTCTATAAAAAGGTAAAGGTTAAAGGGGACGGATCAAGTATACAGGAAGGAACAGGAGGGCCCATCTCTCTTGCGAAGCGATTGGCCAGACTCCACCATATAATGTTGCTGTAGGGGATTGCTACAACTCCTCTACAGCGAGTCTGTTAACTTCCCGACATTGAATAATGCCGGTACCATTTATACACCTGGGTAGCGGAGAGTTAATTGGGTAAAGCGCCTTACTTTCAAGGAAACCAACAAGTTGGCAGCGTGGGACTCGAACCCACGCCTTGGAATTGCGGGGAGAGCGGCTCAATCAATGGACCACAGTGCCCTATGTTTAATAAACCTTCCCAACATTTCTAAAAACAATCAGGAGCCAAATTTGTCTCGCAAAAAAATCTCCTCCCGTTCCTTTAACCATATTTATTCAGCATGTTTATCACAACAGCCAACAACTATATAGCCAAATTACAAATTCATACCGATTCCAGAAGTCGATTGATAGACATAAACTTCATTAATAATACATATCAAGAATAGCCTTAAACATTGCACTCATTAAAAAACTAGGATTGTCCTCAGTTCAACATGACACTTGTACGGAGAATTTCTGAGGATACAGATTTCCTTGTAAATTTGTACTTAATTAGCTGTAGAACACCTTACCGAGAAATTCAGAGGTTATTGAACAAACAAGTAGAAAAGAAAACCAAAAAATACATTGCAGTCCACGGCACCACAGTGTTCTCTGCTGTCATGGTTTGTGAATGGGGTCAAAGGTCACCAGTGACTCATCATGAGGTCACACAGGTAACATGAGGTCACCAACAGGTCAATCACCCGGCCAATTCTGATTCACCAGTTATCAAGTAGGCTTTCCGGAACTCATACGGCCATGTAATATATTAAGGGTTAACATTTTGACCACCAGGACACACCCACACATACCACACACCACACAGAGACATACGACAGCGTAATCTCTCTTTGCAACCTCGCAAATTCGTGCAGACGGACAACAAAATGGTTTAGAAACAGCTACCAAGGACGTTTCAGGGTTATTGAAACACACAACAGTTAGAAAGGATAAACAAAACAAAAAGGTTTAGAAGCTGCCTACTCACTGCTGTCCTACTTGGGCCTATACAGAAGCGTACTTGAATTTTCTGTTTAGCATGACAGAAAATGCTAAATCATTTATTTTATTTTTTCTTTTTCACTTCCATCAGGAGAACAAGCAAACCAAGCAAATGATATTAATAATTATTTTTAAATATGAAAACAAAAATTGTTTGGAAAAAATTGGGGGAGTGGACATGTCCTCATGTCTCTAAGAGTGTAATCTCAGCTGTTACTTTGTTCATCCAACCCTACAAAAAAGAACAAGGAATTACTCTCAATTCCAGCAAAAAAAACAAAAAACAAAACAAAACAAAATCACCAATTTGTTTTTCAATTTAAAAAATATATACCGGTAAGAGGAGGTGTTACCGTGTGAGACTGAATCCTCATAATAATTTTACTACAAAGACCATATGGGGAGGTACTCATGCTGATGAGTTTTTGGCCCGAAGATACGGTCCTGAACCAGATATTTTCAACTCCTCTCATAGCGGCGCTATTCATGATTATGTGTGCACTTTATTCTGTTAATGTGTATTACAAAAGTGCGGTGTTCTGCCGGATCAGATTGTGTGGCGTGCGTCTGTGAGCGCTCATCTTGTAATCTGAAAATTGTGGGTTCGATCCCCACTCCAGGCGTAAAATTTTACTTCATTATTATTTTATCTTGGTGTTAAAGATTGCAATGAAAACATTATGAGATAATTTAACTGCTTATGGTCCTGGACCATAATATCGGGCCAGAAACTCACACAGGTACTCATTCCACTCAAAATTCCAAAGTGTCTGATGGCAATAATTTAAAGGGGCATTTCGTGATCCACAGCCTCGTCCCCCTGACTTTCCTAAAAAAAGTTGAGATTTTTATATCATCTAAACAAAAAAAAAAAAAAAAAAAATTTTTAATTATATTTGTAAATATTTTGCTAATTGTGTGTTTTAACTTAAGATATTATTTGTAAGCTCCTGATGTTTTCCACCTTTTCCTGCTAGTGCAGTAGTTTGTATTTTCTACATTAGTATTTAAGTACCTATGTAATTTTATTGTATTTTATTTGTAATATATAAGTTTATATGTTTGCAATTTGTAAGGCGCTTTGATCTTTTTGGAAAGGCGCCTAATAAATACCTTTTATCATATCATCATATCATCATATCATGTCCTCATGTCTCTAAGAGTGTAATCTCAGCTGTTACTTTGTTCATCCAACCCTACAAAAAAGAACAAGGAATTACTCTCAATTCCAGCAAAAAAAACAAAAAACAAAACAAAACAAAATCACCAATTTGTTTTTCAATTAAAAAAATATATACCGGTAAGAGGAGGTGTTACCGTGTGAGACTGAACCCTCATAATAATTTTACTACAAAGACCATATGGGGAGGTACTCATGCTGATGAGTTTTTGGCCCGAAGATACGGTCCTGAACCAGATATTTTCAACTCCTCTCACAGCGGCGCTATTCATGATTATGTGTGCACTTTATTCCGTTAATGTGTATTACAAAAGTGCGGTGTTCTGCCGGATCAGATTGTGTGGCGTGCGTCTGTGAGCGCTCATCTTGTAATCTGAAAATTGTGGGTTCGATCCCCACTCCAGGCGTAAAATTTTACTTCATTATTATTTTATCTTGGTGTTAAAGATTGCAATGAAAACATTATGAGATAATTTAACTGCTTATGGTCCTGGACCATAATATCGGGCCAGAAACTCACACAGGTACTCATTCCACTCAAAATTCCAAAGTGTCTGATGGCAATAATTTAAAGGGGCATTTCGTGATCCACAGCCTCGTCCCCCTGACTTTCCTAAAAAAAGTTGAGATTTTTATATCATCTAAACTGTCAACATTAGTAATCCATGTGTACCTAATCTTACGTGCAAATTCGGTCGTCTCTGTAAGAAATTCGAAATTTTGTATTTTCTGTCCGTAAACGGACATAAATTATAGCACAGTGGCCTATGGGACCGTGGGAAACAAGCATTTGCTCATAACACAAAACCGCAAGGTCGGGATCAACTACAAAGTTGTAAATAACCTTTTCTCAAGGATATCTAGTGAACAATGAATAAAACATATAATGTGCTGGAATCACAAAATGCACCTTTAACATTTAAGTGCATAAGGGGGTCCATATAGACCCAGGATATAAATTTTTGCGTGCTACGTTTACTTTTGCCCAAGATTTTAATTGCCTAAATATCAGTTTCAACATGTCACAAAGAAAACGAGCGAGATATACTTTATTGTAAAAGTTGCTTAATTTGTCACGGGAAAAAAATATCTCTAAATCATATTTGTGCATATAAATACTGTCTTGAATGCAGCTGTCATTTTCTGTAGTTTTACACCTCATTTAACAATCTTTGAACTGAATTACTTCATGGTCTTATGCAGTTTACTAAAAATACCACATCTTAAGAAATTCTCTCTTTGA
>JAMKCH010049575.1:0-11274 GCA_023653785.1 Ophioderma brevispina | reverse complement strand
AGTAACAAGTTGACACTATCAGTAGGTGGCTTGATGGAGGTAGTAGTTCTGTGTATTTTTCCGTGATCACATGAGAAGAACATAAGGTAGACAACACACAGGTTACTTCTTTGAAGCAGCGTCGATCGATTACGTTGAAGGAGTAATGAGTAAACTTCCAAATAAGACTTGTCATACTTGATCCGCTTCCAACTTGGCTGTTGAAGCAGAACCTGCCTCTTGTCACACCAATCATTACACGTCTCGTGAATGCACCCGTCTTCAGGTGTCTTCCCTGTGCACTTACAAAATGCTAGGTTACACCCATTACAAACCCATCTCAAAAGGCCATCTCTTGTACCTAATGTACTTAGAAATACAGGCCCATATCTAACATCCATTTTGGTTGCAAGATTGATTGAGAGTATTGGTGGCATCTAGTTTAAAGACGATTGGTCCACCATGGGCTTAATGAAAGCCTTTCACTCTGCCGACCGCAGAGGTCACAGCAAGAAGGTGCCCGCTCTTAGGTTAAGGAGAGCCTGGCTGTATGAGCTTGATATCAGCAGCATTTGATACCATCGACCACAATACTCTCTCATTCAGCAGACTTCATACTTTACTTGGTGTTTTCGTCTGTTTTTCTGGCCCACCACTTGAAATGTTTAAATCTCACATGTACAGACCGTCATTAGTCTGTCACATTGATGATAAATTCTCATGCGATGTCTCCCTTGATTGCGGCCTGCCCCAGGTTCTATTATCGACCTCTTTCTTTTTCTTTCACCATTTATATCTCCCTGTTGGTAATATCATCCGCAGGCACAATCTGGCTTTTCCTTCCACATTCTATGCGGATCATACACACTCAAATTTACACATATCCTATACCCTGCAAAACCAAATGAGTATCACTAGCGTATCCTTATTATTCAAAAATGGATGACATTAAATAAGTTAAAACTGAACATGGATAAACCGAGTTTATTGCTGTTTTGCCGTCCCTCACCTCTCAAGATTCAATCTAATTCTGGAACTTAAAGTTGACACAGTCGTCATAAAACCAGTCAACACTGTGCGAATCTTGGTTTATCATGGATAAACATGGCTCATGACGGGTCAGGTTAGCTTTATGTCGTACTCTAAATTACCACTAAGAAACATTGCTCGCATAAGAAGGTATCTTGATGAGGATTCCGTCATCATATCGTCCGGGCATTAATCACATCACGCCTTGACTATGGTAACTCACTGCTTTTTGTATCACAACACGCTCAAATGAAACAACTCCAGCGTATTCAATAAAGCTTCACGTCTAATCTGTGGTGCCAAAGTGCGCACATAACTCCCTACCTGGCCAGGCTTCATTGGCCTTCCAGTTGAAAAACGTATCCATTTCAAATTAATTGTTTCATTTACACTTGCATTAATGGTCTGGCCATGCAGTATCTTTTACATTATCTTGATTTGTAAGAACAGTCATAAAACTATCACCATAATCTCCGTTCTTTTTCTGATTGTACCGTTTCTTTTCCATACAATGTAAAAAGTATTTTTGAAGATGTTCCTTTTTGGCTGACCATATTGCTTTATTAAAACGTCATGGGACACAACGTTAAAAGTATCAGAAAACATTTATTGTGTCTAACAACATAACGTAAGTCCTTCATGTCTATTTTTATCGCAGTATTTGCTGTTATGAAGGGCTATTTAAAAATTATTGTGATTTGGCTTCCATTTTGAACTGAAGTAGGACTTAAATTTTACAGTGCCATACACTTGTTCTTTAACTCCGGGCGCTAACAACATTTGTAACACATCTCAAGTTAAGTACAAAAGGTTTGTTTGAGTGATTAAATATGGTGACAGACTGACAGGAACCCTGAAACGTGATGTTCTTAAGTGCAAGCAAATGGTGGCCTTAAAGAAGAGGGGGGCAAGACAAAAAATTGTACAGGGGTGCAAATTTTTAAAGATCCATCATGTTGAAAAGTATCCATGTTATTTTTCTAACCACAAGTATAGTTTTGTACTATCTTATCAAAATAAGTTTAAGAGTTTAGGTAAAAACCAGCAAAAATCAATAAAAAAAGGTCAATTTCATTTGTACAGAGGGTCAAATTTTTAAGTTGTCGCCAATTTATGATAAAAAATGGTGCACAGTATTACATGGCGTTTCAATAGAATTAAAATAAAGATAGTTTTGACTGTCTAAAAACTTATTACCGATGTAGGGGGCACAGAAGGTCAACGGTCATTGCATTCAATGGGGCTTGACCTTGGTTCCCCTCCTACTTCTTAGCAAGCATTTGAGACACAAAACTATCCTTATTTTGATCCTATGAGCTCCACGCATAATTTTTTCACCATTTTTAATCCAAATCGGAGTCAACTTTAAAATTGACCCCTGTACAACTAAATTCCCTTTTTTTTATTGATTTTTTTGCTAGTTTTAGCGTATAACTCTGAAACTTTGCTTATATAGTACAAACGATACCTTTTCTGAATCCTTGTTGTTAGACAAATCATGGTCTAATTTTCACATGATTGAATCAATTTAAAAATTTGACCCGGTTACAAATTTGGTCTGGCCCTCTCCTTAAGGCACCATTGCTGCACTTAATAATTATGTTTCATGGGCCCCTGTTAGTCACCTACATATTTAATCACTCAACATCGTTTGTACTTGAGATGTGTTACAAATGCGTGCTAGCTCCTGGGCTAATTGGATCCTTATAGTATATCTAGTACCTCCAAAGTTTGATAATATAGAGTTGAATAGATAATATCATTTATGGCGACGCCATCTTGGATTTCTCAAAACACCCGGCAGATTCTTTTCTACACACCCTAATCTATCATTTTTTTACAAAAAATTGTATATATACTCATTGTACGGTCACTGAACGTTCTGCCTAAAGGCGCGGTTATACTTCCGGTATTATGTATTTATGGTATTAATAGGCTAAAGAGTTTTTTTTTTTTTTTTTTTTCTTACTTTAATAGGCTAGAGAGTATGTTTTAATAAAAAAAAAAGACAAATAGTACCGAGGGCTCTGCCATTATGTAATGGTGTGTGTGTTGAGTGTGTGTCGATTTAAGAATATGTTGGTGGTGTGTGTGAACTTTTCAAGCTACATGTTGGGGGTATTTGCAAGTACCGAGTTACATTGTGGGCGTATTTTGCTTGTGGGGTTACCCCCCCCCCCCCAGTGAAGGTGTTTTAAAACGGTCTAACATGACATTGTGAGCCTTAAAAAATATGAAGAAAAATACCCTCCCGCGCTCAATGTTTCTGGTATTTACTGTGTGTTGTGTGTTGGAATGCAACATACCCCCCCAAACACACGCTATTTCAATGGTCCACACTCCCATAATGCATTGCTATAAAACTAAAAGTCCACATTCCATAATGCATTGATATATGATTTTTATAACCCACAATACCCAAACCACAAATCACCCACAATGCACAACCACCAAATACACCCTCAAGGTTTCCCCTGTATGTTAACTGTGTGTTGTGTGTTGGAGTGCAACATACCCCCCACCCACACAACACACACACACACACAACACACACTCACACACAGAGACACACACGCTATTTCAATGGTCCACACTCCCATAAACATTGCTAAACTAAAAGTCACATTCCCACAATGCATTGATTTCCACGTTTAACCCCCCACAATGCAATACCACAAATACACCCACAATGTGCGTTGTCGGTGGTTGTGTGTGTGGGCGTGTGTTGTGTGGTGTAGTAAGCGAGCGGCTCACGTGTGTTTGCGCTCGCGCGCGTGTGTGGTGTGCGCGCGATTGTAAGCACCTTGCAACACACATGAGAAAGTTACCGCGGACACATAGGACATGGGAGTCCCCGTTGAATCGTTCTTATGCCTTATTCGGCCGGTGTGAACAATGATATCGTCCAAAGCATCTTCCAAACACGTGACCTGATCGTTCCACTGGTCAAGACAGGAGGTTATCAGTCGAAACGGAAATGAATGCAGCTTAGTAAGTCTATGGAGCTCACACAAAAAAGGAAAGAGATTAATTTCTCTTTACATTTCAATCACCATTGCCGAATCACGGGTGGGGTGGTTATTAGCATGCTATCAATGGATAATACCACGATAAAAGAGGTTGTTCTATATAGATAGAGAGGCAAAAACGTTACGTCATCTTCTTAGAAATTCATCGTCTCGCATGGTTTGCCGACCACAAAGAAAACATAGAGTACCAACAATAGGAAAGCAATGGCTCTGTCTCCGGGGCTTATCACATAATGTGGGTGCCGCTTGCATATACACTTAATCGGTAGTGATACAAAATTGCTGTTGTGTAGGGTGCAGGTGTAATAATAGTGCCACCGGGATCAATGTGCTCAGATATTCCACTCGCTTAGGTTCTTAGGCGCGCTTAGGTGTTTATTAAGATGTTTCATTGAGGCGGTTTTTGGGTTTATTGAAAATCAAGGACGACTGACGTGTCATTTTCATTCGTTGTGTGGCCATGGGTAGGACAAAATTTACCCACCCAATAGCACCCCAACATCCAACAACTGAATTTTGCCGGATTTTGTTGGTATCGAATTGACATATTGTGTGTATACAAGCACCCCAACTAATAATTATTCCGTGCAATACTCAAAATGTCAGCGGCCCAGCACGGACGACTGGTTTTGAATGGGCTTCACCCCCTTGCCACGATACTATCTGATCCGCTTATCTCATGACCATGATAAACTCGCGAAATTTTTATTTTTTATTGTATTTTTTTAGTGATTTTAGATAGGTGCTGTGTGATTTTTTCTGTGATACAAGAACATGGTCAAATTGATGTGAACATATACATGTATACAATACACTTAATTGTCACAGAGCAGACTATGCCTTTAATAAACGAGAGATAATGTACATGTATCATTTTGTCCCGATCACTCCCCGGCCATCCCAGCATAAAAGATCGTTTTTTTCGAAAGAAGAAATAACTATTAATGACACTGTTCAATTCTTCTTACACTTTTTTTGATGTACGGGGATTACTTCCGTTTGGTGTCAAAGTGGGGTGTAGTGTGTGCCATTGGTTGGTGTAATTGATTATTGATTTCACATAGACTGATCGCTACTGCCGAAGTATGCTTAACTACTGAATGTCCCCGGTTGTAGGTTGTTAAAAAAAACCTTTTTAAAAATGTTTTTTCTGTTTTTTATTTTTACAAGAATGTGTGTGTGTACGAATGTGGTGTTGTTGTTGGTATTGTAAAACTTACAATATTGACAGACTAAGGGGACATAACAAAAGATATTTCATGATGAGGTTGGAAATCCGGCCATCTGAAATAAAAAAAAGCATTAGGTTTTAAAAATATATAAACGCATGTGAATAAACGCATCTCATCTTCCGATCTAATAAAAATATTATATAGATATATTATATATATATATATATAAAAAATTTCAAAGTATGACCTCTGGAAAGACAACCGTTACTCAGAGTTTCACGAATACCGTGTCTTAACCACAGAGATTGTAATAAATAACATGTCTTGGTGTGTGTTGAGCACTTTCTGACTTTCATTGGTACAGACTGTGGTGGCAGGCATATTGCTGGTTCCGTTGGACACCTTATCACATATCTTTGTGGTTAAGACACACGACCCATGCAATTACATCCGTCTGAGGATCGGATTACCCGGATATGATCGGAAGTGAGGGTATTCGTGAAACGCTGAGTAACGGTTGCCTTTCGCAGAGGTCTATCTTTGAAATTTTTCATTAACGCTCGTCCTTTAATGGGATTTGATGGCCATTTAATTATATTCCAAAGATAGTCAACTGTAAAAACACTGTTATTTATACGCCCCCAACTACTTGTAGTGGTTGAGCACTTTCTACTATTAAATTGTACAGATCGCGCTGGCAGGCATATTTCTGGGGTGCACACCATAGAATTATATTTATATACATATCTTGTGGTTAAGACCTGCGACCATGCAATACATCCTTCTGAGGATCGGATACCCGATGAATCATCGTAATTGAGGGTATTCGTGAAATTCTGAGTAACGTTGGCCTTTCCAGAGGTCCATAACTTTGAAATTTTTCATTACGCCCTCCTTAATGGGATTTGAGTCACTTTTAATTCCAAAATAGCAGTCAACTGTAAAAACACTGTTATTTATTACGGTCGCCCCGCACTACTTGTAGTGGTTGAACATCTTTCTGACTATTCAGTTGGTACAGATCTTGTGTCAGCATATTGGCTGGTTGTGACCCATAGAATGTATATTTCATATACATATCTTGTGGTTAAGACACGACCATGCAATACCATCCGCCTGAGGATCGGATACCCGATGATCTAAGTGAGGGTAGTCTTGAAACTGAGTAACGGTTGCCTTTTCCAGAGGGTCTATACTTTGAAATTTTTCATTACGCTCTCCTGTAATGGATTGAGCACTTTTAATAATTCCAAAGATAGTCAACTAACTGTAAAACACGTTTTTATTTATTACGCCCCACTACTTGTAGTGGGTGTGGTTGAACACTTTCTGACTATTCAATTGGTACAGATCTGTGCTGGCAGGCAAATTGCTGGTGTGACACATAGAATGTATATTTATATACATATCTTGTGGTTAATACACGACCATGCAATACCATCGCGTCTGAGAATCGGATACCCGATGATCGTAAGTAGGTATCCGTAAACTCAGAGTAACGGTACCTTTCCAGAGGTCTATCTTTGAATTTGTCATTACGCTCTCCTGTATGGGATTGAGCACTTTAATAATTCCAAGATATCCAACTGTAAAAACAATACTGTTATTTTATATACATAAATATATATATATATATATTAATATATAGGGGGGGGGTTATATATCTCTCTCTGTCGCTATCTCTCATCCGCGCTCTTTCTCTCTCTCTCTCTATCTCTCTCCTCCCTCTCCTCGCTCTCTCCTCTCTCTCGCGTATCTCTCCGGTGTCGGTTCAGGAGAGACCGAGAGGGGTGAAGGGGGAAAGGGGAGACGGGACGCGAGATAAGAAGAGCGATATAGAGAGAGGAGAGAAGAGAGAGATATAGAATATTAAAAACGAAGGGCGAAAGCCTACACGAGTAATATAGTAGACAAGTATTGGGTGATTTATGCAGGGCAAGTATCGAGTTTAGCCTTTCGGTTCTTCAGGTACAATACAATATTTTATACAAATAATAATATCATCCAAACATTGTAGAACGCAGTATAAACCGTTGTCGTATCACATGACTCAGAAATAACTGCGAATAATATTGCGCGAGTTTGCATAATCATAAATTGCGGCAGTGAGTAGCGGGAATTGTACTTTGGCAGGTTTGTGTGATGAAAAAAAACACAATTAACTATATATTTTAAGTGGACATATTCGAAATGGAGATTATGGCTAGAAGACACTTTTAGAACACCGGGTGGTTTAAATAAGTTGTAATGGATGAACGAAATAATGGGTAGTAATTATTAAGAGGGACTGTCATTTGGCGAAATGATTAAAGTTTGGGGCTTTGTTGGGAATGGGGAGTGTTTTTAGTTGGTGTGCGTAACATGTGTGTGCGTGTGTGGGTGTTGTGTGGTGGCGCGCGCCTGCGCGTGAGGGTGTGTGTTGTGTGTGCGCGGGCTTGGGCGTATGTGTGTGTATATTTAAAATGTCTTTGTTGAGTTTAGGTTGAAATTTCTGTTTTAAGTAGTTTTCTTTGAGCGGTCTACTTTGTGGTGTCGTGCGGAGCATTTGTAGAAAGGAAAAATTGTGAACATGTATCCTTTAGTGTTTTTGGCAAAACATTCAAAAGAATATGTTTTGCTGATGGACCTTTCTTGTGTAAGATTCGCGAATTTGTTGTTTGTGATTGTTACACTGTTTCTCATGCTGTTTCTGTAATACTTCAGAATCAAAAATATTTTCTTAATTTTATTTGGTATCAAAATGAAAAAACTACATCTTTTGAGTACTTTGCATACATGACGGCTAACGATGCACTTCGTATAAATGCAACATTTTAAAAGTCATAGTTGCGAAAATATATGTCCAAATTTTAGGGGCGCAAATCTAGATATGGGTCTCCCATCATTCGCACCTTTACTGCACAAATAGGGTTTTTTTGAGAGTTCGAAACAACTTTAAAGATTGATATTTTTTCGATTTGAAAGTTAGCAATCCGAAACAGAACAAATTGAATATTTTAAAAATAAATGAAAATGTACTTACATTTCTTACGAGAACATAGATTCCGACAGGATCGAGTCAAAGCTTTTCTAGTCAAGAAATATCACTGATAGCATTAAGAGAGTTTGCTTCAGTCATCCAAAACCCCTGTTATACGCCGTGTTATGTAAACAATTCGTGTAATGTATAACCAAACACTGTGTAAGAACCCCCCTCTGCAAAGAAGTCTTCGCACTCCCACCGGATGGCGTCATTTTAAGACATTGCAGCTAGGGACACTCCCATAATGACTTCCGTTCTGAAAGTGTTTGCCTATATCCCGCCCTTGTATACTTTCACAGTTATTGGCTCATTGCCCAATACTACATTTTATCCATCATTTAGGCTTATACCAGCCACGTGACATAACCGACGCCAGGCTTGCCAGCCGATTTGAAGATATACTAACCGCGGGTGCAAACAAATGTTTGATTCTGTTTTGGAGTAACTCCCAAGCATGTGTTACCTATCATGAGTATTAACATTCAAGTGATCATGAAATGAGATCCCGTTGCAGCTGTACTTCAATTAATCTAACAATAAGGCGCTTAACCTCATTACAGTTACAACATACTTTTACCCTGCTGTGGATTGCAGAGATGTCCAACTGAAAACTATATGTTTTGTTATACATTATATGCAAATGAGCTGTCTCTGCCATTATTTTATTTAAAGAGATCCTGGCACATTTTAAAATAGTGCGCCCCCGGGATTTTTTCAGAATTGAGAGTTTGGCATGGCTGTAAGGCTTTTATATTATTAAACATCCCTAGAAAAAAATCTGACAATCACCGCAAAAAGTGAGGTTGCGGGATTTTGTGTCAGATTTTCCCATTAACCAATGGCAAGGAGTCCGGTCCGTGATTTTTTGTCAGGTGGGTTTTGGTATGTAACAATTAAGGGACGTAGGGAAAATACATGCCCTCACTAATTGATTAAGGCCCCCCAAATCAGCGTCCTTATGAGAAACAGAATGATTTTATAACAAAAACGTGGACTTCCGGACGACATAATTCAGAGACGAGGAAAAATGGCATATTATAACTCAGGAAACACCACGCCTGAGGTGCTCCAACGGCATGCACCCTGATTGGACCGTCTGTAAACCTTTGTGGTTTTAATAAAATAGTATGATTTAATGATATTCATGTAATAGACACATTTGTTGATTAAAGATCGGCAAAGTTACAAGTTAGCCTACAAAATTACCTGGAGCATTTACGCCTCTTATATTGCCCCAATCTGTTTGGGGTATGTTTAGTTATGTGTAACTATATCTCTATGCTTCTAATGGCCTAGACTCTCATTTGCTAGTGAATTGAAGAAATTCATATTTGTTTGAAGCTGTGCCAGTGACGCTTTAAATTAGATTTCCCTCAATAGCTCGTATCATAAGCATCAAAACATGACAAATGAAGTACCTAAACCGATGGTCAGAGCAAGTAAATATGGTTATTGCATTTTCCGGATTGGTTTATGCATGCAATATCCTAATACCTAAGGTCCTAGAGGAAGAAAACCTGGGCGATCACTGCAAAAATATGGAGCTAGCTGTATCTTTCTTGTTTAGTCTAGGACCAATTTCCCCAACCCAAGGCAGGCGTCTGCTCAGTTATTTTTTTCCAAAAGTGCATTCAAAGCAGTTAGGGATATGTAAATTAGATTTCACCATTATAAATAAATAGATTTCTCGCAATAACGTTGTATACACTATGAGGTACAATATGCTCATTCCACCAAAAAAACACAGTTTTAAGCGGGTTTACTTGTACATACACTGACAGAACTCACCTCTGGGGGGAGAGGTGGAGAACGGAGTTGAATACAAAAAAAAACGTGGCGGTAGGTTTTTAAATAAATTTGGTTATGGAAAGCTACTGAACTGTGCCAAGAGCATTGAGATTTTACTATCTGAGAGTGTTAAGTTTTAACATTTTTAATTGTATGCAACAAGGTCAATCTACCCGACACTTACATAATTATTCTATAGTTCACTCTAAGTAAGGAATGCAGTGAACTATTATGTATAACTGAAAATGTACCTGAGTACAAAAGACAATCTTTTCAAATTGTAGTGCAACAAGTTGTTTTAAGAAGTATAATTTATGATGTATGAAAACGTTGTATATTTTGGCATACTGGGGGTGTAAAACTCGTTTGTTGCATTTAAAAGAACATTTGATTACTTAACACTAATAGAGGGAGGAGCTCGGACCCAGTCAAACATCATCGTTTACCCCTCAACTACAAAAGGTTTGACACCTTTGGTGTTAATGGTCCCTCTACATCAATGCTAGGTAGTGTACTCTCAATTGTGGTATCACTTTTTCAATAGGGGCCAATTAAGTTTACAACAGGGTCAATTTTTAAAATGCTCCATCATGTTGAAATGTAAAATGCCAATATTTCCGTCTAATCAAACAAAACAACAGCATAGAAGGACATTCCCCATAGTCTAGTTTATGATTATAGGACCTGCCCCATAGTCTAGTTAGATGACTGACTTATGTCTTTGTCTGTATGACACTCTCTAAATGGTAAACGAGTGAAAATTTCACTCCTCAAAGATTTAATCATGTAAACCACTCCAAATATTGATTTGTACTAAAAAGAAGCGGTATTTCTTCCACTCCAAAGAGGTAAAACTCGCTCCAAAACAGAGCGGATTTCCCCAACGTTTTCCGTGTTCTCCTGCAAACAATGACGATCAACTAATTTCTTTCTTCTTATCGTGTCCAAACACTGTGGTTCTCCATATGATCCCCAGCCATAGACGGGTGTCTGGCTGCTTCACTTGAAATCCGCAAGGTCCTTGCTGTTGCATTTTTGCTCCAGCAGTGGGTAGGCCAAGAGATGTTCATTTGTCGTGGTGCGTTCCACCAACCACCGGTAATGTCCTGATCTGTTTCCATGTAAGCCCCACTTCTTCAAGGAAACCTTACATCGACCAATTCTGGTTCTTAATATGTTGAGGCGGTCATGAAGCCCCTGAGTAGTCCCAGCTCCATGTGGGAGATGCTCACCAGGTCAATACCATAGATGTTAC